>JAMKCH010040356.1:0-14029 GCA_023653785.1 Ophioderma brevispina
CTCGGCACCACTTTCGGAGGTCTCCGTAAATATCCGAAATATAGATTTATGAATGAAAAGTGGAATCCGTTCGCTGTGATTGGTGGGATCGCTTCGCCGATTGGATTTTCGAAAAGTTCAGATGATCAGCTTCTCAGCCATATTTGATATTTCCAAATTTACCGTGTTGACCAAAAGCTATAGTTCCAATGATTGTAACCTCAGGTCTGACGTTATTTTTATCACTGGACATTACGTATCTTTGACCTGAGGTTACAACAAGATGCTCGTAGTTTTGAATCCGTTTAACAGTGTGGTGTGAAAAAAGTGATTCTCACAACTCAAAATTACCACTTGACCCTTGTGACGTACTTACGATGCTCTGATCTAAAAATCAGCTGCGGACGTGTTCTTGAGTATGCTAGTTTTCCTTTTGCACATTCGATGTGAAAATCTGACGTGTTCGTGGTTCATTAATTTATCATTTTTGTCGATATTCCATGTACCTGGTGTGAATAAATCTCGCCATGTTTATATGTCCACATTTAACGCATGCGCTTTGCACCAAGACTTATCGATGTATTGCATTGAAACTATGGATCGATTATTCATGACAGATAGACCTGTATCGTAGTCTCTATTCCAATCATGGTTACAACAAGACGTTATCCGACATTAGCGCGCGATAGAGGTCGGTCTCATCAAGCATGTTAAGAGACTAATTTTTGTTATGGTGCCAAAGCACATGTTCCCACCACTGACCTTTACATCTTGACCCCTGACCCCATGAGATTCGATTTGAGACTTAGACTGAAAACGTAAGATCGCATACCTGCTGAAAATCACGAAATTTTGATCATTTTAGTGTGAGTCAGTGAAAAATACAGGTCCAACAGTATTGTAGAGTATGTCAAGATAAAAGTGAGTCAACAGTCGGGTAATTTGGACCATTTTGGAGTGATTTGGGTGAGTTTATAAATTGGAAACCTTAAATGATGTTAAAAATGACAGATCTTGGCATGACTTCGGGTTCGTTAAAGTTAACAACAGAAGTGAATGTACAAAGCAACCCGAAATCATGCTCAGCAGGACTACAAAAGCTATGGATTTTTTAAAGTTTTTAGCAGTCTTTTTCAGTACGAAGTATATAATTTTTGCAATAATATCAAGTTATGTAGAATTCTTTACATATGAAAGAATAACATATTTTTCCCCGAAGTAATTTGGTGCAAATTCTCGCGCGGAAATAAAAAGAAATGTAAGTGGAAAAATCTTCGCCATTGGCATGCTATGCTGTACACCCGTGATTGACAGCTCTTGAGTTGACAATGGGGCACGCTTCCGGTTTAGGTTTTCACGCATTTTTTTCACTTTCTAGTGCGTTTGAAAGAAGTAGCTTCGGCAATATTCAATAAAAAAGATACCTAATGAGTATGAGGTTTGTGAAGGATATTACCTAATACGTCTACGTATCACATTAATGTTTATTTAATAATTGGTGAATGAAGCTCTTCGTCTTGACTGCCTTGTTGGTACTATCCAAGTCCCCAACCGGTTTTTTCTTTGTATTTTTTAAAACGAATAGAGTTTCAAACCAAAGATTTTCCCGTAAAGAGCGCCTTTTTGGATCGATTCTTCAGGCACAATGACTTAAAATTTTAAAGTGGGGTGCAATAATCCACTGAATAATTTATACATAGCAAGAAAAAAATGATTCGTGTCTAGTTCATTACTAATGTCTTTTGTAGTATTAAAAGTGTGTTGCAGAAGTATCTTTAGTGCACCATAATACCAATTTGAAATGCGTGAATGAGTTAAACTAGTGACGTTTCTATAAATAAGATGTTGTTAAAAGTCTGTGACCAAAATGGCCGGTGGTTGGCAGGAATTACGCCCAAGGTGTTTTCAGTCGGTGACGAACATCTGAGTATGTTCTTATCCCTTCATAGTGTCATTCCTCTTGATATGCAATAATTCCTAGAATTGATTGCTGGTAATGGAGACACCAACCTAACCGCACGCATATTTACATTTCAATCTGGATTTTGCGAAAATTCGCCGCAAGTAACATAATCTTTACAACGAAAGCTAACTTATTTTTTTCAGCATGGTGAATGTTATTTTTTTATGCAATTTAGAAAAGGCAATCAAAATTTGGGTTTGGATTGATTCCATTTTTTTAGAATTAACTATATAGGCCTACAGTATGCATTTACACTCCGTCCCCGTTAAGGTGAATTAGGTAATTTTGTAACCGGCGATGATTAAACAGTTGTAGCTTTTTTTTTTCAAGATTCATCTTGCTGCCACTCTGTAGCATATTAAAACCTTGTGAATTATCATGTACTTTTGGCATACCACGTTTGTTAACCTCTGGCACACAAAACACGGGACTTATCCCGTTAAAAAACTTACATTTCCTTGAAATTTCGAAATTTCACTTCCTAAAAGAGTAATGAAATATTATACGACTCTCCTGTTGTTGCTAACACTCTATGGAATACCTCCACGGTAGAATCAAGTAATATTTATTTGCGTGAAGAGTGAAAATCATTGAAGCCTGTGAGACAACAATTTGGTCTTATCAGTTACACGCAATTTTGGCATGACGACTCCGTTTATTAAGTTAATAGCATAATGATTATGTACATATGGAGGAGTCATGCTCAGCATGGATTTTGTAAATGTACACACACGTGTAATGTAGGCCTACCGGGGGAGCGGAGGGGAAAGGAGGGAAATAGCTAATAATTCATTAGGGGTTATACAAAAATTGAACTTGCTAAGTTTTATTGTGCATCCAATAATTTACCGTGTTATAGTACACCATTTTAAAGAAAAATACGAATTTTTTAAAGAAAAATATGCAAGTTAGTCTATCAAAAGTGCTTATGATGGGGCTTATTCCTGAAAATAGCTAATAGTTCAGTTAGGGGTTATATCGCATGTGACAAGTTTTATTATGCATCCAATACTTTACCGTGTTATAGTACAGCATTTTGGAAAATTGTATATTTTTCGCATTTTTAGGAAAAATATGCAAATTAGTATGAAAATCCAGCAAAGGAGAGTGAGAAACTAATACCATTACATAGAGACATGCATCAGGGTGATTTTCTACAATTTGAAGTATCTACCATGTACAGAGATTGAAATATTGTTAATTTTCTACAAAAAATGCTTAAAAATCATGAAATGTACCCATTTTTTAATCATTTCCTATGCAAATTAGACTAGTTCATATTACGCAAGATAGATGTTTCTTTATATAATATGTATAAACTGCTTATATCAGGAAGATATGATGAAATTTTCTAGTCTGTATCTTGTATAGTTTTTAAGATATAATTTATTATGTACATAAAGATGCTATTTTGATGGTGCCATAAGAAAATAAAGAAAATAAAAGATTTGACCTTTGACAAATGGTCTCCCAATTGCTTCAATGTACGAGTACTAAAATTGGAATATCTCCGCAACCGTAGATTTTGAAAATTCAAAATGTTACGTGCTGCAGTTGACCCCCTCTATCAAATGGTGGGTATTTTAAACCTCAAGATACCAATATAAATTTCCACCTGAAGTGCCTACTAGTTTGGCTTACACATGTACAGAAATATTACCCTTATTTCATCAGATATAAGATTTTTAGATAATAATTTAGGATCTTGTGTAATTACACATCTGACAAGTCTCTTGTACATCACTCAAGGTACATAACATAGGAATCACTAATTTCACTTACAATACTTTTTATAGGGACTGGGATGGCTGCAGGCAGTAGCGGAGACCCTCCATTTGGAACTGGGGACCCAAATGAACGTCGCAGATTGAGGCATGAGTAAGAAATTTAATAATTGTCGGATACTCGAGTACGTTAGTGCCAAAGTAGACACTGGTCACATGTTAAACCTTTAGCTCGAAAGTGAGAGTGCCTTTTTTAGAATAAAATAACAATGTTCCAACTGTTTTGCTTGTCCTTCTTCTGAATATTAACTATAAAAGATTTGGTAGTTCTGAAGGTGGGGGACTCCGATCATGGTCCGATTTTTTCGTGTGTTTTCTCTTCTCACATGGAACCGGGCTGAAGAATGCTCATATTTCCAGTAACACAAGCAAATTGTCCTCCAAGAGAGAGTATTTCCTTCCAATTTTTTTTTGTAATTTCTTCATTTAAAGGGACATAATGGCATACAAAAAAATTTGACATAAGAAAGGGCCCTAACTGAATCTCCTGCTCTGGAATGTTTTTTGAATTGTGTCGCAAACATGCTAGATCACTGTAAATACATTCTTTCAGGATGTGAACACCTTTTTTTCTGTTCCAGAAATTGCCACACTGCCACCCCCCCCCACCCCCTTCCTGTTTTGACTGTTTTTACAGAAATGTAAACATCCCCGAATTGTTTTAACAACTCCAGGTGGAAAGTGCAGGGTCCTGTTTCATATGTCAATTTTTTCATGCCATTTATGTCCCTTTAAAGAACAAAATTGCCTTCCAATAGCAAAAGTCCTGGGAATGTGGTTCCCTTAATTTGTATGAAAACTACTGAGTTCCACTTCTTTCCAATGTCTCATTCCCACACAACCTTGGTGGTGTTGTGCATGCAGTGTCAAACTCTGATTATCAAGTAGGCAATATTTTGTCCTACAGTGGGATTAAAAATTACTTGGACAGGATACGCACACCTTGTAAGGCGAAACAACTACGCAGAGGTTTGGCGCATACTTCGACCAATTACGCGTCGCGAAACTAGGCGCGATGTTCCTCCTGGCTCCCACAGTCCATGCCCCGTGTGTTAACTATTCTGTCCAACATTTTAATCAGACTGTATTATATTTTGTCACTTATACATATGCTGGCAGGCTTGCAGTCCTAAACCTTTGATTCTCTTTGCAATAAAGAAATTATTTAACATGACTCATCAAACTACATTCCAATTTTTTTTTTTGACTTATGTACACCAGGGGCGCGACAGGGGGCGCCCCCCCCTGAGGATTTTCCAAAATTTAGGAAAACAGGGGGAGTTATTGCCACAAAAAATTAGGGTTTTTACACCAAAATGAGTTCATTTTGTGTACTGTTTCGCCCCCCCCCCCCCCACCCAACGATTTTGGACCCTCTATGATTTTACCTGGCGCCGCCCTGATCGTACACACTTTACAAGCTTGATTCTTTAGTGTAGTCCTGCACTGAAAGCGCGCTGGAAAAATATCAAATATTTCCCAGACAAGAAACAAATCAAAATTCCCCTCCAAGGATTGCAAAATTCCCTCTAATTCTTATGTATTCGTTATTTACAGACAAAAATTTCCTCCAAATAGTAAGATTTCCCAGGAACCAGGTTCCTTAGTCCCACACTTTTTCCGGCTTGCTGAAAAGTTTTGAGTTCAGTCCACCAGAGAATCAAACAATTGGTAAAGTTTTAGGGTGAAAACTTTAACAATTAATATTTAAAAATTAAATGAAACAGTTTGCATTGAAAAAAATTGAAGTTACCGTCAAGATTGATTTAGTGCCACATTCAACAACCTCACCGATCTCCTTGTACAGGAGCGTACCGTTGTTGATCGTTATCAACCCACAGTTGATATGAAAAATTAGCGCGGACACACCGGCGCAGGGTTCACGGAAGTACATTTACGCGGTCGCTTAGCCGGCGCGCTTGTTCGTCACGTTTAGGACTCTGGTACGCGGCAAGTACACCAGGTTGCAAAAAGGCCAAAGCACAACAAACCAAAAAACTATCGTTAGCTTCAGATTTTCTAAAAGATTAGTGGGAAAGCTTTGTCGAACTGGGAACATGTTTAATGTTAAAGGGAGAATAAGTACGTTCCTATATGCACGATATTAATAAGTTCAGTAAGATTTTCGTTCTGTTGAAAAGTGATTCAAAAATGTTACAGAGTGGTCATCACAAATCAACACACTCTGCATCGATGTGTCCGCGTATTTTTTATTCCGCTCTGGCGGCTAAAGCCGCCCTCGCGGAATAAAAACGCGGCGCATGGATGCATCGTTGTTGATTTGTGATGAACTGAACCACTCTGTCACATGTTTGAATCCATTGTACTATTGCCCATTGTTTACAGAGGAAATAGGCTAGATTCTTATCAAGCTGATAACACGGTCTCAGTGATTGTCTTACAAAGTGCAGATAGATATTCAGCAAAGGTTAAGAGTAATTGTAATTAAGTTGAATTTCTGATAATTTCCATATAATTTCAATTCATAAAGTTAATGGAAAGGAGAAGAAAGAAAAAAAGTACAACTATAAGTCGGTCTAAAATTGATTGTGAAATATTGGCAAAAGGCTTTTTTTAACTGTGCATTTAGGTTAGCTGCTGATTTGCAAATTGATGGCAAGGGAAAAATAACAAAAAACTTCGTGGTGGTAATTATTAAGAAATAAAGGGTAAGTGTTCATGTTTTGCAAGGATAATGTGTACGAGGCAAGTAAAAAACATTAAAGAATGGGCAGGGCAAAGCCGAGAGACCCATTATTCAAAGTTTTATGCCGAGGGACACATATTCGGCAAATAATAAATGGACATCGCACACTTATTTCAATTCTATACCCAAATAAATAAACTAATTACCAAAAAAAATGGCAATTCTTGAGTTAAAAATGTAAACAGTTGTAATGTCTTACAGCGCGCGCCATGTCTTCTCGCCGTATTAGTAGTTCGAGTGTTTGCCTATCATGGTGTTGACACGCCCCGAAAAGAATGAGCATCACGCATTAGGGCGTAATCGGGACCCATTATTGCAGAATAATGGCAGTAAATTAACCAACCAAAGAGCGCACTTTTGAATAATGGGCCAGTAGAGGGTAATAATCATTATTGTCCCCGCCGAACAAGTTCGGAACGTGGACTATAAAATGAGTAAAATCCGTCCGTCCGATTCGTCTGTTGTCCGTCCGTGAAAAATGGTAACCCACGTTGTATACGATTATCTGGAGTTCCGTAAGGGCGACAATGATGTACTTGGTGGAAAGGCGGATGGTGGGTGATTTCTTGACCTCATTAGATATTGGGGCGTAAAATATGCTAATTAGTATATAATTTGAATAATGTATGAAAATATTCCTCAAGCGTGTTTACCAAGGTTTCTGGAGTCCGTAAGGCATATAATGATGTAACTTGGTGGAAGAGTTTTCGACCTGATAGAGGTTGGGGCATATTGGGCAAATTGAGTTGCAAATGAGTAAGTATTGCAAAATCAGTGTAAATGCTATATTTTTGACATGGGATTGGATATCAAAATTCTGCGGCATGAAAGCGTATCATGGGGCACCTCTTATTGCAATTTGAAAGTATGTGATATATGCGGCCAGAGGCTTAGGTATGATAAAGGGCCTAATTAAATAAGCGTATTTGCTGTATCTCTGAAAACGGTACATCGGATAGGCAAAATTCCTTCGCTACTGAGACTATATGCCATAGGGAGGGGGTGGGGTGTTGGGAGGGGCGTTGCATGCTGTTGGGAGGGGGTGTTGGAGGGGGTGGGAGGGGATTGGGGGGGAAGAGGCGTGGGGGAGGGGTGGGGGGTGGGGAGGGGGGGAGGTGGGGGGGGTGGGGGGGGGGTGAGGGGAAGGACGGGGGGGAGAGCGGGAGTGGCTGATGGGGTTTGGACGGAGGGGGTGGGGGGGGGTCGGTCTTGTAGTGGATTTATCGCATGTAGTGAGCGCGACATCGGCGGGGACATATTTGACGCAGAGACGTAAATACGAGTTTCGACCTTTGTTACTATTACAAAACTTTTGTACTGTGCTCTAAAAAAATAAAGACACTAAAACAAAAGAACTAACAAACCTGATGATAAATCAGTGAGAATACTTCGAAACACATCTGAGCACAAAATATGAAGCAGTGCAAGCGGACCGGAATGTTTTCAGGATCAATGAAAGCAGTCACCATTACAGTCTCTCAAGATCCATTGGGAGGTCATTTTGTGTATGAGAAACACCACTGATCGAGTTCCTTGCTTTCAATTTGGATCTAGGAACAGGAGCTGAGTAAGATTGAAGGTGAGTGGAGACTCTCTGAAATCGAAGTGATCATTGCATTTTGTCAGGTAGGGCTTGCCCTGACTTGACACTTACACAAAATAGGAGGGTCTTTTTTAAAGTAAGCATTGGGAACTGGCTAGGGTAATTTGATAAAGTCTACACCCATCTTGTTAAGCATGGAGAACAGAACTGGGTTATTAAGGAACTAGGCTAATGATAAAGTCTGACACCATCTTTTCTAGTAAGCTTGAAGAACTGGGTTATTAGGGACTAGACGTAATGCTGGCTTCATACTTTTGTCGTGCATGTCGCAGTGTTCGCAAACCACAAGTTGGTCGTGGTGTCGCGCTCTTGCTGTCTTTTGTTGCGGCCGACAAAAAGTGCTGTCGCATGTCGCTGCGACAGTGCAGAGTGTCGCGAGTATTTCATACTTTTTCGTGGTTGTTGCGGCAGACGGCTCAACATCATGCCGCCATTTGTTTACGTTGGAATAGGCTCACCCAAATCCCAAAATGAATCTTTTATCGATGTCCCATCCCTGCGGTGGAATAACAAAAGGATATGTAAAAAACTTCGTGCATTTTCATGGTCAGTTTTTTACGGCATCGGGTAGTGTCGCAGAAAAGTTGAGTTCAAGTCAACTCTTTGCTGTCTGTCGCAGGCAGCAGCACGACAAACTATCGATTTTTCGGCTGTTTCGCAGCTTTTCGCAGCATGGTCGTAGCCTGTCGCGGCGACATGGCAAATTTTATGGTCACGTGTTAACTACGCCTGCGCTGTTGCACAAAGTACTTGTCGTGCGGACACGCGACAGACGACAAGCTAGGATGAAAACAGCATAATTTGGACACCATCTTGGAAAAATCAAGTTATTCGAGAGGTAATCTGTCCGAGTGCCTTGAGACAATGAGGCTGTCCTGTACTCTCAAAGATAAATTCCTGTCCGATTCCCTAGAGACATAGAGGCTTCCTGTCCTCTCAAAGATAAATTCCTGTTCCGATTCCCTAGAGACATAGAGCTTCCTGTACTCTCAAAGATAATCCTGTCGATCCTTAGAGGACCATAGAGGTTCCTGTACTCGCCAAGATAAAATTCCGTCCGATTCCTTAGAGACACATAGAGGCTCCTGTGACTCTCAAAGATAAATTCCTGTCCGATTCCTTAGAGACATAGGGATTCTGTATCTCAAAGATACAAATTCCTGTCCGAATTCCCTAGAGACATAGAGGCTTCCGTACTCTCAAAGATAAATTCCTGTCCGATTCCCTAGAGACATAGAGGCTTCCTGTACTCTCAAAGATAAATTCCTGTCCGATTCCTTAGAGACATAGAGGACTTCCTGTACTCTCAAGATAAATTCTGTCCGATTCTAGAGACATAAGAGGCCGTCCTGTATCTCAAAGATAAATTCCTGTCCGATTCCCTAGTGACATAGAGGCTTCCTGTCCTCTCAAAGATAAATTCATGTCCGATTCCTAGAGACCATAGAGGCTTCTGTACTCTCAAGATAAATTTCTGTCCGATTCCCTAGAGAATAGAGGCTTCGGAACTCTCAAAGATACATTCCTGGTCCGATTCCCTAGAGACATAGAGGATTCTGTACTCTCAAGCTAAATTCCTGGTCCGATTCCCTAGAGGGGAATAGGAGGCTTCTGTACTCTCAAAGATAAATTCCTGTCCGATTCCCTAGAGAAATAGGAGGCTTCCCTTTCCCCCATGTACTCTCAAAGATAAATTCCTGTCCGATTCCCTAGAGACATAGAGGCTTCTGTACTCTCAAAGATAAAATCTGTCGATTGCCCTAGAGACATAGAGGCTTCTGTATCTCAAAGATAAATTCCTGTCCGCTTCCCTAGAGAATAGAGGCTTCCTGTACTCTCAAGATAATTATGTCCGTTCCTAGAGAAATAGAGGGCTTACTGTTACTCTCAAGATAATCCTGTCCGATTCACCTAGAGAATAGAGGCGTCCTGTACTCTCAACGATAAATTCCTGTCCGATTCCCTAGAAATAGAGGCTTCCATGTATGAACGATAAATTCCTGTGCCGATTCCCTAGAGACTAGAGGCTTCCGTACTCTCAAAGATAAATTCCTGATCCGAGTCTCTAGAGACATAGAGGCTTCCTGTACTCAAAGATAAGTCCTGTCGATTCCCTAGAGAATAGAGGCTTCCTGTACTCTCACAGATAAATTCCTCCACAAAATTAAGTTTTCAAATCATTTTTCATTCAGTGTTTTTTGTGAGATATGTTTTTATGGTTTGCCCTAGTTTGGAAACACAAAAACGTTTTAAACACTGATTCCTACTAGAATGAGACCAGATCTTGCCAAAATAGAAGGCTTCCCGATAGTTTTTACTTGTGGAAGCGGCCCGCCTTCTGCAGGGCCTGATGGAGGCATCGCTGACTTGTGAAGCACACTAAGGAGTCTTCAAATGTGAGATTTTCAAATGTTTCCATTCTGAAGCTTCTGTTGCAAGGAAGGGAGGTGTGCTGAAATTAGTGATTACCCGTTTCATATGTTTCTTATGAAAAATCAATTTTATTTTACCTCCTTCATGTCTCCTTGGCAAGAAGCAGAGACAAGGATGTCAGCTTCTCACAAAGCCCATTAAGTGTAGACTTATCGATCTCTTGTTTTTTTTTCTTTTACAAAACCCTAAATTGTGAATACGAGTATATTTGCAGGTGGTAATGTGACTTTTACTAGTGTTTCTGCAGTGCGAGAGAATACATTAGTTGGGTCTACACACGAGGTGCCCTGACTCACATCTGTTGGTAATCGTCTCTAATTTGGGAAAAACAAGGGCCCAAAAAAAATTACACCCCCCCCCCCCCTGACAACTTCAAGAGTTTGAGCCTACAAAGTTTGCAGAGAAATTGGTAAGATGTTTAGGCAACACAAAAAAACTTGTTGTCCAGAGGCTACATTTTTTTTGAGAAAAATGGAACCAACATTTTTGCACAAGAAGTTGGCCAATGAACAAAAAATTTTAAAAATACCTGAATGGGAGGGACTTGACTTATGTTGATATTTTAAGTTCATTTCCCCTCCACTCATATCTCTACGGAGCACTCTGTTTGGAGTTGACTGGATCACATGGGCTCAAACTATTTCAGTGTGTCCAGTTAAGGATTTAGATAATACAGATAGCTTGTGCCTATATAATTCCTATATTCCATATATTTTTTTACCTTCTCCCTATAAATCCCTTTAAACTCAACAATCCCTATAATTTCCCAATTTTTTATCCACAGAAATTAAAGATTGATATTTGGCCTGATTTTTTCCCAAATTGATCAAAAAGTATGCCTGTCAGAGTCTAAGGTCATTATAAGGAGCTTTTAAAAACAAGATACAGCATTGGGTATCTCCATCTTAAATTAGCCTGGTTGTATTAAAGAGTCAGCTTCAAGTCCTTTGTCAATGTTAGGACTCTGGATTTGATGAGTTCGTTTGAGGCATAAATCAGTAGTTTAGGATTAAAAAGAATATTTTTTGTCAGAAATCATAGACCACTGCTGTAATATTCTTTACAAATACATACAGAGTTGCAAGTTGGTAAACTCGGACTACACAACAAGTGAAGCAATTTGACTGTTCTCTCCATGGGAGGGGGATACTAAGATTTGGTTTGGTGAGGGGTGTGCAAGCTGGATTTGAAAACCCTTACCCAGTAATAAGGGTCATTTTGTTAAAAAATACCTATTTCTGAGGATTTTGCTATACAAGTGTACCTGTTTGTTCCACACCCTTTTTCCCTCCTTTACTACTCCTCCCCTTGTGAAGATTTTCTTTTTTTTTTTTTGCTAAGGCACAAGCCCTGGCAGATCCTGGCCTTTTTCAAGATTTTTTGAGGGAAATGAAAACTCTTGCACCAAAGAAACCATATTGGCTAAACACAACACTTTGGTATGAGATCAGTCTGCAGGTCAAAGCAAGTCAAGGTCACATCTGTGAAATGTATTTGGGTTTTCTACTCTTATTCCCCTTGATTGCAATATATGTCAACTCTTGATCACTCTTAACCACGTTGATCAATTAAATTCATACTTTGTTAAAGAATGACTGGCCCAAGATTCACCAGGTCTGTACATGTGTAGGTTGATCTTAAAGACCATATGTGACCTTTGAAATAATGTGGTTAAAAACTATTAAATGTCATTTGTGGTGCAAAGTTAGGGGCTATGACCATCACAACTTGCTAAAAAAATTAAAACCAGCCAAAAAACATACGGGTTGGACAAGACGGGACACAGATTGACCTCTGATGCGCATGATGTGGAGCTTGGACCGTATTTTTTATGTCAAATGCAATTTCCTTAGACAAATGAGGTATTAACTATATGTTGAATCATGCTCAAATGAACCAATGGTCCAAGATTATACAGAGTGATACACAGTTGACCTTTAGTGACCCCTACATTATCCTTGACACCCTTTTTATTACAATCTGTAAATTGCCACCCAAAATTTGCTTAAAGAACCATGGACTAAGGACTTGGGAGTGTAACTAGACTGAACCTTTAATGACCAATGTGGACCCTTTGACCATGTTGTTGAGAAAAAATGGGCAAATGCAACTTCCTTGGTAATGGTACATTGGTGTACAATGGATTCAAGGACTGAAATTGACATAGTTGTTACATAAGAAAAAAATGTGTTGATAAGATAGAGGGGATGTAAAGAGGGCTATTACCACTTCTTTAAAATACACAACTATTTACGTTGCCAGAAGATAGCAGGAAGGCAAATGTACAATTTTCGTCTGTAAAGTGTGAAGTTCCATTGTATCTCAAAATGAATAATTTAAAAACCTTTCAGCAAACTTATTGCAATTCTTCCACAAAACAACACCTCTTTGAAATAGGATATTGGATCCAACGTCAAAATAAGGTCAAACTTCAAGGGCTTGACTTATATACTTAAAAATAAGTATATCTGCAGGGAAAACCAGATCCTAAATTCAAAAAAAGGGATAGGGATATTATCTTCATGTAATATATCAGTACAGCCAGAGACTGCTCATTTTTTGGCACATATCTGTCTAATGAATTAAAATTGCTGCTGATATACAATGGAAGGCGCCCTATTCCAAGTAAAAAATACATACAATTCTATATTTTTCCCTATAATTTTCTGATTCTCCCTATATTATCCCTATATTCGTCTTTTTTTGCCCTATATTTAGCCCTATATTTTTGCAGGGGTGCACTTGTAGCCCTGCTGTGTAATTAGGATGCAGTCGGTTGATTGAACAATACCTTAAAGATTTTATTAAAAATTGGGTTGACTTGTCATAAAATTACTCATACATGTGCATAAAAAGTGCCTACTGATGACGGCTCAAGTACATCCAAGTTTTATAGAATGATCTAATTTCAAGGTCAAAAGGTCAATTTTCCATTTAGATGCTTGAAAGAGATATCTCAAGACCAAAGGTCTTGATCATAAAATTTGTTTGATAGATGACCCTCAATAAAGGTCTACATTAAGGCTGCGGATTTTCGGTAATTGGTGCGGTACCAGATATTAATTTTCAAGCGGGGTAATCGGGTAAACCCGAAATTTCGCCAGTCGAGCATAACGTCCAAATAGCACAACATGCCCTATATCAGCAGGATTACATAAGCTATACTTGATTTCATTTGCATACGATTTTACATCCATTTCTATGCTATAAGTAGTGATGAATACATTAGAAACAATGACCTAAATCCAAAAAATTCCAAAAATGCTCAGATCTCATACCCTATACCATTTCTTGTTTCAAATTCCTGTCATAGTATATGGGAAATTACTGATGTTTTGGATGGTCATGTTATTAAACATCGTCCCGATGGATTTTAAGGAGGCCAACATCTCAGTTCTACCTGTATCTTTGCCTAAATGCATTGGTAGGCCCAACAAACATCATCCCAGGCAGTTAACACACAATGTAATATATAATACAGCCTGTGATTCGCCCTCTGGTGCCATCTGAGGGAGCAAATCATCTCATTTCACATTATTCGCCTGCATGCATTCGGTAGG
>JAMKCH010040357.1:0-13588 GCA_023653785.1 Ophioderma brevispina
AATCGAGTTACATAAATTGCGCCACACACGCACACACGCACCCACACACCACTCACACACATCCCACCCACCCACACACACACACACACACACACCCACGCACACGCACATATACACTCACTTATAGTAATAAATAAATACTGGTAAGAATAAGGTAAAGATTGGAAAAAAATAAGAGACGCAGATTAGAAAGGAATATAATAAATATATCACGTGTATATAGACTATAACAATAAGCAAGTCACTTCCCCAATAATTAGTCACACACGGACATCATTTTTGATCAAATTTATTAAAATGATTTCCCTCGTTGGACCAACCTGAGAAACGTCAACCCATCCTTGAGTTTGAAAGTTAAATGATCATCAATCAATCAAGCAATTTATTTCCATCTCAACTAAACAATAACCAACATATACAATATAATTACTGCACTATAAGCAATACTGGCGAAATGAGAAGGACCTGCTAAACGCATAGCGTGGAGTTGCAGTGCCTTTAAATTCAAAGGTTCAACATAGACTGTAGGTCCAAACTTTACCAGGATCTCATTAGTACTATTAAATTACAAAATCCAAAGACAATGTGAATTGCATTAAAGTGTAATTCTTAATCATAATTAACTTGTTAAGCTAATACAATTGGGGGAAATGGTCTGGATTAAAACAGCAATAAACACGTGTACTTATTTTCTTATCAAACAACCATGAAAACAGGACAAATGACAATTTTGTAACGATAATTATAACCAACAAATGATCGACGGAACGAACAGACAAACGAGACTCCTGACCAGACTGGGTATATTGCCTATTTTTCAGAAAATAAGCCGAAATTTGAATGCAATAAATGAAGTTTGGAGAGAGTTCCATTGTTATGAAACTGACTAGTGTATTTTTTTAAGTTAGTTTTAAATGACGCAAAGGACGGAGAATTTTTAAGGTGAGCATGTAGGTTATTTCCAAGTAGAGGGCCTGTGAAATTAGGGGTGGTTTCCTGGCAAAACAGTGTTTGTTTTCTGATTAAAAAGTCTTGCCATATCTTGTATTATAGTTTATGAGAGGGTTGTCAATGTTTAAAAAAGTCGTCAGGAATGAGGTCAGTAGGGAAGGAGATCAGATGGAAACGGACATAAAAGATGCAATCGTAGGTTGTAGATATCATAAATTTCAGAGTTTTGAGGATGAAAAAAGGGGGTCAGTAGGAGCAAGCAAATAGAGTTAGTGAATGTTCTAATAATTCTTTTTTGAAGTAGAAAGAGCGAGTCAAGATTGGCTTTGTTGGAATCGGCCCCTATCATTACCCATAAGAAAAATCGGAGAACAGAAATTGTACAATTTTTTTCAATGACTCCGGTGGGGGAATGGCAACCTTCGTAATTATACCATTATTTAGACACTATTTTAGAAACTGCTGTGTTTGAGAAGTCCTGATCATTGTGATCAAAGTAGGCTAGAAATTTGTAGATCTACTTGCTGATTGGTGGTATTAATCATTGTAACGCTTAGGCGAATGTCTGTTATTCTGTTCTTAATTTTTAAATATGAGGTAATTAGTGTTTTTAATGTGAGAGATACTTATTTAGTTTTAAACCAAGTGAAATGCTAATTAATTCAGTGTTTATAATTGTTTCTCAATGTTTAGGATCATGGTGTGAAAATAAAATGTTTTGTGGTCGTCAGCAAATAAATAAAATGGGTAGTTTGGAGCATGATGGGAGGTCCATTACTATATAATATAATAATAGGGGCCCAGAATAGACCCCTGCGGACGTCACATAATGACAGTTTGGCTGTTTCAGATAAGATGTTGTAAATGAAATCCTTTGGTTTCCTGCCAGAGAGGTAATTTTTTATCCAACGTTGGCAGCTCTGATACCATAGATATTAAGTTTATGAAGTAAATATCATGATTTATTATGGATCAAAGGCGTTACTAAGATCAAGAAAATGCCTATAGTATGAAGTTTTCTGGTCAATATTTTTGGCTATGTTGCAGTAGACTCGTTGATGCCATGTAGTCGATCGCTAGGCCTAAAGCCACATTGGTGGGATGTGAAGTATATTATACGGGTTATTAAGTCAAAAATACGATTGTACACAATCTTTTCAAGGAGTTTTGGGAGATAGCTGAGGATTGAAATCGGTCTGTAATTGTTAACATCGGCTTATCCTCCATTTTGAAACAGGTATAACATAAGCCTCTTTCAATAAGGATGGGACAATGACGTTTGAGAAAGCGTTATTCAAAACTGTGGGGCAAGGACATCATTGATCGTAGAATTATTTGCTTAAAAGATTGTTACTGATGCCATCATCGGCCTGCTGTTGCTGTTTGTCAACTTTGAATGATATTTTTTTTAATTTAATTTTCAAAATTGCAGTTACTTCTGAGCGTGCATTTTGATTATTAAAAGATGATAAAAGGTGGTGTATAATCACTGGGCGGGTCTGAGATTTTATCAGCAAGAGTTTTATACCAATAGTTAGCAAAAAAGGTGTGGAGTTCTCTGCAATTACCTTAGCATCGGTTAACTTTTCCCCGTCTTATAGAAAAAGTCGGGTAACTTAGATTTCTTATTGCGACCAAGTAGATTGTTAAGCACTTGCCACACTTTTTTAGTTGTTGTTTTTATTATTTTCAATTTTATTAGTTATGTATGTTTTTTTACTGAGTCGAAGTAAGTGATTAAGTTGATTGCGGTAGTTATTATATTTCAGTTTATTGTTAGGTGTCGGTTTAGCGATAGAGGTTTTATACAATTTATCCTTTGTTTTAAGTGATTGAATTAGGCCTTTGGTAATCCAGGGTTTTTAGGTGAGTTTGCGTCTAGAAATAATGTTGGTTTGAACAGGACAGTGAATATTGAAGAGTTCTGTAAATTTATTGTTGAATTCATTGTAGCTAAGTCAGACAGGATCGGGATTGTCTTTTACATATGCCAGTCAATAAGAGAGAGCGCATTTTTCAGACCTTTGATGTTATTTGGCTTTAGTTGACGTGACACTCTTGTTAACGGGTAGATGGTTGATGGTTATGCCTATGTTTTAGTTGAGTAAGAAGATTGGGTAAATGATCGGATAGGTCTGTGATAATAACACCTGAACTAGAGTGATTGTTAAGATCATTTGTTAAAATGTTGTCAATAAGAGTTGCAGTCATTTTACCATATTTGGTTTGGGGGCCTAATCCTGGTTGGACGGTCAATGCAGGGGATAAAATCATGCGAATAAAACAAGTTGATAAAATCTCTGACTTGAGAATCGGTGTTGGATGTCAACAAGTCCAAAGGTTTAATCACCCATATATAACATTTCTTTTTTTTAAAGTTAAAGAAATAATCAATAAAGTTTTGTCTCTGCTTACAGAGATGGCTGTTCATCAAAGTTGCTCTGATTAGATTTTAAATTACACCAACAATAATGTTAGTAGAATTATGTGTAATTTCGACAAAGAGAGAATCACAATCAGAACAGTTTTGCGAAAGGTCGGGCCGGTTGCTATAATTTATGTTAGAGTTAATGAATAAAGAGACGCCACCTCCTCTCCGATCCTGTACTTAATCAATTCTCAATTGCAAATTCACCAATACAATTAATGACGCAATCCATATCGGATGTGACCAGTTTCGGAAAAACCATATATGTCAAAATGTTGATGAAATAAAGATAAGAAAATGGACGATACATGTGCCTATTTCTTGTGTTATAAATCGGGTATGGCAGCAGTTTTTACAAAATAGTCTGTGGAAAAATTTAGGAAGTTGTAATTAGAATGTCCTGAAACTGTTAGTGTATTCAGTTGAGCAAATAATGGAGGGGTATGGCAAAAAATTGAATTATTGGTAATATGCGAATAATTACTTTTGTTTGATATGAAGATTTTGTTCAAAAGCAGTTATTTTATCACCCCAAATTATGTTGCAATAATGAATATGGGTAGGTAGGACAAGGATGTGATAAAGTGAAAAAAAAAAGAGGTCTTATATTATAAAGTATCCTTTACGCGATAGGAGTACTCAGTAGATTTAGAAATTATATTGCAAACAGATTTAGCTATGTTGTTCAATGATGACTTTCATCTAAAATAATACCTAAAAATTTAGTATGAGAAACTTGAGCAATTGTAGATTTTCAATTTTAATTTTACCTCCCCAATTTTTAATTATAAAATAATTATTGTTGTTTTTAAATCTAATAAAGTTAGTTTTGTGTAGGTTAAGAGATAATTTGTTGGTGGACTTGAAACAGGAGAAATGTTGGCAAGTCAGTATTCACTGTGTTTACAAGAGTGGGTGATTTAAATTTCATGGGATTGCAACTAAAATTGGTTCATCAGAAAAAAGTATATGTAAAAAAGGAAGAGGAGACGGCTATATCGTTCATATATATGATTAAAAAGACGTGGCCCCAAAATGGAGCCTTGGGGACGCCACCAGTTTAGATGATTAATATGTGATTTTTTGATGTGTATGAAGTAAATTGGCTACGGTCATTAGTCGGTAACTCTTGAACCAATCGAAGGCATACATCGACACACCATAGAAAACAGTTTAGATAATAAAATATATGGTCAAATTGTGTCGAAATACCCTTCGAAAGGTCCAAGAAGATCCCTAAAACAAATTTATTACCGTCAATTATCACTCCAACTATTAATAGCATTTAAAATAGCAATTGTAAGATGAGCGCCCCTTTCTCCCCCTCTCCCCCTCTCTACCAGGACCGAATATCCAATTGACTATTAGGCATAAGTTATATCTTAATTGATGGGAATTGTAATTAGGGTTTGTACACAACACGTTCAATTATTTTTGAAAATATGGGTAAAGCGATATTGGTCTATAATACTAAATATGGAGGGTTACAGATTTAAATATCGGTGTTATTTTACTCTATTCGATTTTCAGTTTGTTTGGGACTGTCTGAGGCGAGCGAAAAGAGTATGATGTGTGTCATAGGCGTGGCAATGATGTCCTTAAACAAATTTGACACATCTGATTTTATATAGTCAGAGGCCCACAACTTGCTGCCCACTTTAGTGTTTACAATAGAAATGAAATCATTGAATATGTAGGATATAAGAAAAGTGAATGTGGGAGACTGCAAACTACTTTAAAAATGAAGAAGAAAGTTTGTATCGGAATGCTGATGAATATTTTGTGCAGGTTCGGACCGGACATTAGCCCAAACCTAGGAGTGGAAGCGTTTGCGGATTGTTTGTGGATTTGAATTTAAGATCATTTACGTAAAAACTATGAGGGAGGTGGGCCGACTTTGACGACCTAGAATATCGTTTAGAAGTCTCCAGGTGTGTTAGAATTGTGTGTACATTCTCTAGTTATCAGTTTAATAATTCTTTTTTGGACGCCCTTAAAAGTGTTGTGAGTTTATTGCGATAATGTAATAAGTTATTTTATTTATTGGTCGGTGAGACAGTATTTCATATATGTTTTTTTTCTTTCCAATGGATGATTTAGTAGGGTGTGGGGGACTCCAGGCTTTTGTGGAATATTTGAATGACGTGACTGGCTGCTTATGTGTTTGAATAGGGACATGGTGTTTGTAGATTTCCATGAATTTAGTTAAGAATATATCGTAGGCATTGGTTGGAGATCAAGGATCCATGAAAGATTTCCAATTATGTACAGCCTAAGATGATATGAAAGTCTCATATTTTTAATAAATGAGCGCGATTTGTATTGATTTGTGATTGGGTGTTTTAATTGGTGGAAGATCGTGAATGTTAAAAAATGGGGAAATGATCGGTTATTCCTATAGCAAAAACACCAGATTTATTTTGATGTGTCAGTACATTTGTAATATATTGTCGATCGTGAGCGGAGTGTAGGGTAATGCGGTAGGCATATCAAATAAGGGTAGCTATGCTGTTATTAAAAAAATGTATTAAGAAATTTTTTTTTTTTTTCGGTAATGATATTGACATATATTGTAGAAGGTCGAGATTTGAAATCACGTAAATGTAAGCACTGTTTATTTCTTTAGATTTTTATTTAGGGAACTGTGACAAATCAGAAAGAAATATTCCGTGTGGTTCTATGGGATCTATAAATATTGCCGATAAAATGTTTTGTTACCGAAAGCAGAATGTCAACAAACACCAGATCAGAATGTCCCGGTTGCCTGTTGGTTCATTAATGAGTTGAGATCATCACGAATGCGATAAGAAAACTGAATATGAATATCAATGGTGAACCTCCACTTCTCCTGCCACGGCGCGGAACGCTATGTAAAATATAATCCTCAATATTATAGATTAGTACCATCTCATTAAACCACGTTTCTGATGGGTATACCGAGGAAACGGTGATTGAAATTGATAAAAATGCGGTGAATGCTATCGAAATTTTTGTTCAAACGACGAGGGTTAGAGGAAGTATTGAAAACCATATCAAGTACATGTAGATAGAGAATGGATCCGTGTCAAAATAAATAATTACATGACCAAGCTTTTGTTAACATTATTTGATCATGAACTGGTTAATTTGGTAATTTAAGATAAAAGGGTTTTGAGTTTTAAAAAACTGAGGCATATTGTTGTAAATCAAAAGGAATGGCTATAAAGTAAATAGAGCAAAAATTAAATTCATGTCCATCAAACAAAATGGTGAATTGGAAAAATCTCACCATTACATTTATAGCAATATCCAGTCATTGTTTACATATGAATCAGTTAAAATAAAACGGATATGATAGCGAGCTTACAAACCACTACAGAAAATAGACTTGGTGTTGAATATAATTTTAGATTATGTATTACAAGTATTTGCAATCATATTACCTTACTTGAAAGATGAGTAAAAAACTTATATACCCATAGGGGGTAAATTTAAAATTATAACCATACATTTGATAAGGCATTTTTAGCATGGAGATGAGGTTCAATATATACATTAATAAAACAAGTGTATGTTTAAAAGTCAATAAGCCCAGAGCAACATTAAATTATTGTACTTTTTCAAGTGATCAATAATTTTAAACAATATAGCAATAAATTCACAATAGAATTAGGTAATAATAATTGGTTGCAAAATGAAGCAGAGCTATATAAAAGATAAATCGTGCCAACACACATACATAAAAAACATTGACATAAGAATCTAAAAAGAAAGTTCCCCCCCAGAGAACGTAAGGCTGTATGCAGTTTACATGGCCCGAGAACTACCCAAATTTGAAAATTAGATTTTTTTAAAATAGGAGGATTAAACATGATTTAAAATAAAATATATAATTATCCCTAGCAAGACATTAAACCACCAGATATCACAGTGTGAATCTTTAGCAGTTAATTGGAAGAGATAAAGTTGTCGCAAAAACTGCTTTGGAATACATAGGACAAATGGAAAAGTACCAAGATTCAGACTGTGGTATACGGTGGTATATGCTAGCTTAATGATTAGCACAAAAGGGATAACACTAAGAGTAAGTCAATCCATCCCCCACAATCATACTTTATAAAAATAAATGGCATTAATAATAAAAGAGGTAATTAAGATCGTCAACACCAGATCGTCGTCGTCAGCAGAATCACCATCATTATCAACAGCATGATAAAGTAGATAAAAGTACACAAACACCACGTGGTAAAAGGCACTATCATGATTTGCTAAATCAGAAGAAAATCGAACAAAAATCATCAAAATCTGTTTATGCATGTCTGGAACAAGTACAGGCATCCTAATATGCCCTGAAAAACATGGTGAAAGCCTAGAAGCAGCCTATAAGGACAAAAATGGATATTTTAGTCAATACTGTCCGTACGGACAAAACTATGGGGGTTCAAACTATGAATATTGCTGATTTCACCCTTATCTGCCAGCTTCTCAGATGGAAAATATAACCGTATGGGAGTTCAACGCTCCGTCACCTTAGTCTTTCCTACAGTGATAAATATTTGATAAATGATAATGATAAATCTATCGGGATAATCACTGACAGCGTCTTAAAGGGAAACAGGGCACACCACCCCCCAGGCACCGTCCCCGGTATCGCAAGCCATAAAGCCATAACGTATGCTGCAAACGCTTGGAGAAAGTATCAATGCGTTGCGCCATTTCCGGCAACGTGTTGCCGACGTCGGCAATCAAAATCATGAATTTCTGTGACGTATTTAAAAAAATAGACCCACAACGCGTTGCTAGATACTTTGCAACGCGTTGCAAACCTTCACAACGCGTTGCAAACCTTCACAACGCGTTGCAAGCTTCACAACGCGTTGCAAGCTTCACAACGCGTTGCTAAGGTCCACAGCCATAAGGGTCATAACGTATAGCCGCAACGCGTTGTGACATTTCGGCCAAACAACGCGTTGGCACGTTCAGCAACGCGTTGCGACATTTCGGCAACGCGTTGCGGTGTCGGCCAATCAAAATCATGAATTTCTGTGACGTATTTAAAAAATATAATCTCCAAACGCTTGCGACCTCACACGCGTTGCAAACTTTCACAACGCGTTGCGGCAATACGTTATTACGCTTATTGCTTTCACAACGCGTTGTGAAATTTTCCCACTTGTTGTGGAAGCTCGCAACGCGTTGTGAAGGCCATAAGGGTCATAACGTATTGCCGCACGCGTGTGGATTATTTTTTGCAAACCGTCACAGAAATGCATGATTTGATGGCCGACGCCGCAACGCGTTGCCAAAATGTCGCCACGCGTTGCTACTTGTTTTCTCACGACGCGTTGCGGCAATACGTTATGCCCTTATGGACTGTGAACAGTCGCAACTGCGTTGCTGAAGGTCGCAAACCGTTGTGAAGGCTTGCAACGCGTTGTGCGTTTCCCACAACGCGTTGCTAGTATACTTTGCAAAGCGTTGTGTCTAATTTTTGAAATACGTAACAGAAAATCGTCAGTCTAATTGGGCCGACGCCGCACAAGCGTTGCTACTTTTTCGCAACGCGTTGCCGAAATGTCGCGTTGCCGAAATGTCGCAAACGCGTGCGGCAATACGTTAAGGCCTTTATGGCTTGCGATACACGGGCCCACCATCCAGACACAAAAGGGTTAGGGATGATGTGCCCCGTAGCAAGCACCAAGGAAAATAGTGCGCCTCATCTCCGGATTTTATACCACGGTAGTATTTGTTTTACCACACCCCACTGCGACTCCGGAGACGAGGGCGTGGGGAAAAAACACGAGTAAGGAACCCGCCAAATGAAACAGCATGGACTTGATCATGAACATACATGACGTGTGATAATAAGACATGACAATGATGCCACGATCGATTATAATAATAATCAGGATACTATATAATAAGATAATAATGAAGTAATAATCACAAATGTAAATACAAAAAGTGATGAGTGAGGGGGAAAATTACATATAAATGACTGAGTTTTAGTGATGATTGCATTATTATAAAAATATATAAATGTTATTGACATAATTGATATTCATATTCTATATTATACATTTGAATCAGAATAAAGGGCAATCCCAATAAATAATTAACAAGACCTAAGCAGAAAGGTTGGGCAGTGTAAGACCATAAGTGAGCGAGTAATCGCCCAAAATGCCATTTAATGCCTTTAATGAAATAAATAGACGATAAAGGGATAATGTATGTCATGGTGACAGTAGACCTAAAGTGTTGCTACACCATAGGGCTGAGCAGGACAGTGAACCAGATCAAGATTAGGTTTTGGCACACATATGTTCATTGGACCAGGAAAACCAAATA
This sequence comes from Ophioderma brevispina, assembly GCA_023653785.1. NCBI lineage: Eukaryota > Metazoa > Echinodermata > Ophiuroidea > Amphilepidida > Ophiodermatidae > Ophioderma > Ophioderma brevispina. The sequence continues at coordinate 9,707 of JAMKCH010040357.1, forward strand.
ATTTACATGGATTATACGACAAATCAAGGGTAAATACCAAAAAATAATGAATGGATTTCTAAGAGCACCCCACTCCAAACTTCAGGACTTCAAAACTAAGTCAACCCCAGGCCCGTGCTAGGGACCAAATCCATGTAGGACTTAACACCAAAACGCCAATTGCGACTAACAAGAAACCTGTGAACCGTGAATTCAAAATCTAAGGATGATTGAATCCGAGGCAAACAGAACAAATCCAAAATTATTTTTGTGCCGCGCCGTCCAACCACAATCCACCAGAGGCCTAATAGTACCTGAAATTCAGACTGCATACCTCGTCGGCCTAAATTTCCAAATTATATTAATTTTTGGTATTGCACTCCCAAAGTAGGAAATATAAAAAAAAAAGCATGAATTTGTCGTCGCGTATAGAAACCCTATTTAATTAGAAGAGGCCAATACAGATCGCCCACGGACGAACCCGACATAGTTCCAACGGAGTGTGAACAAAACCGGATAGAAAGTAGCGCTTGGCTCTTATACAGAAAAGAGGGTTCAATAACAGACAAGAAACAATTTTCTTCCTTTAGTGCGCATAACTTATTAACACAAAATTGTATTACTACATACAGTCTTTAAAAAATAATACATTAGATAAGATAAGCATCGAATTTCTGGTAAACAATACAACAAAAAATCTAGCGGTTCCATGTTCAAAGTGCCCGGATCCCAACAACCATGCCATCACACTTAAAAAAAATGGCCTTAGGCGGACGAAAATTAAAAACCCTGTTTTACGGGCCCGACCGCCCTGGGAGTTTTGTTGTAAAGGTTTTTTTTTTGTTAGTTTTCCAAAAATCATGTAAAAATCAGCTATTTTTAGAACAAATTTATCAATTGGCAAATTTTTCTTAGAAAATTTGTTTAAATTTTTTAATTTTTTCTCTTGATTTTTCGATTTTGGGGCTATTTTAGGCCAATTTTGAGCTCCAGAAAAGAAAAAAAAAAAGAAAAAGAAAAAAATGGCCCGACCCGACCGACCCTACTCCCCCCCCAAGGGTCCGGCTCGCCCGTTAAAACAGGGTTTTCTTTTTTCGTTTCCCTTAAGGCAACATTATTCAAGCAATCACTGGCCGATAAAAGATGGCTCATTATCGGATGGCCCATAATGACAAAAACCAATATACTATATGGCCAAAATTAAAGCAGAAAATGGAAAGCCTTTGATAATGAAATATAAGCATGAGATAATAAGAAATTAAAATAGGAAATAAGTTGAGTAGCATACAGTCCTAATTTGAACATGGAAAAAATTCTAGAAAAACAGTTCGCATTAAATGATTTAATAGACATACAGGGAAAAATAATGGAAAGGATACCATTCTCATAACATTCTCATAAAAGATCTGCAACCCTTAAGCATCGTATCTACAACTAGTGTAATGTTAAATTCAACAATAGTACAAGAACGAACGTATGAGGATTTGAGAAAGGCAGAGAGAGATAGAGAAAAATAAAATAAAGAACCAATGGGGGAGGAGGTGAACAGCCCATTGAAGATAAGTCAAAAAGGAACAGATCTTTTCAATGAGAGAATACAAATTAAAAGTGTGATTGGGTAACTGAGATAAGCTGCGAATGTCTACTAACGGTATGGATGTGTGACATCAATAGATTTTAACACATGAATGCGGGTGACTATAGGCATGGTAGGCCTATAAAAAGGTACACGCAATTGATTTCGGCAAGGGCTGTGGGGCCAAAACTTGATATGCAACACACGAATGCACGCACGGCGAATGGGGGGAGTCTCGCATGTAAAACGGTCCCACAATTTTTGCTCACCAGGTAACAAACGAAAAAAAAAATACGATAGGCGACGAAAAAAAAAACCCTTTTTTTACGGGCAACGCCGCCTTTCGAGTAGGGTTGGGCGGTCGGGCCAATTTTTACTGTTTTTAATTATTTTTCTTTTCCTAGGAGCTCACAATATGGCCTAGATAACCTTCAAATCTGAAACAATCAAGAGAAAAAATGCAAAAATTTTTACAAACAAATTTTCTAAAAAAATTTTCCAAAATTGATTAAATTTGGGCTAAAACAGGCTGATTTTTTACAATGATTTTTTGGAAAAAAACTAAAAAATTAAAAAAAAAAAAAAAACAGGGTTTTTTATTTTCGTCGCCTAAAAGCGATCAGAAACGCAGGCAAAGGCGCACGTATGCGTGAGCTCTGCTTTAGGCGCCAGCATTGTGATTATTTCCTGGTAATGACGTCACGTGTCACACATAAATACAATATAAATAAAGTCATTCTAAAAATACATCAGTTTAATTAATACAAATGTATATCGTGAAAATCTGTGCAAACTAAAAATAACCAATAATAAATCATTAATACTGAAAAGTGAAACATCAAAAGTACCCCAAGATTGCCCAGCAGTAGATGCACTGACATACAGAATTTCTGTTAAAAAGGGAAACATCATCAAAATTATTTATGCCAAATAATGATATTCAAACGCAATTACAGGTTTAGGGTCAAAATGGAAATTGACAGGTATGGAAAAAAATGGTAATCGAAAGCTAATATTGTTTTTATAATGGAAACATTGAATTGGAAAAAAAGATGACAACCAGCCTATGGAAAATATCAGAGTGTTTAACCAACCCCCCCCAATGCCTTGCAAATGTGCTTCATTCTTCGCTCACTAAACAAATGTTAAGTAATTGTAGGGAACCAGAAGCCCAATTAACCACGAAAAACATTGAAGATCATACAAAAAATGTATTAAGGCCTTGTGGGCTAAATCGGCGTAAAAACTGGGCAACAGATTAATTGAAATAAAATATAGTGGTAAACAGTACCTTACTGAGGCGACACTTTCACAAAACTGGTGCATGTGGAATGGGCCCAAATAAAGGACACTCTCTATATAGGTCCCCAGTGGGGACAGATCAGCAGAGGTCATCACGATGGGACTTAGTTTCGATTCGAGATCAGCAGAGCAGGCACGCGTGAACACCAACGAACAGAACAGACACTCCGTTGGAAATGTGAATAATACCACTGACCACTTGACAGGTGATTAATATGATCCATGGTCAGAATGATCTGATGATCTGGCCAAACCACCAATGATCGACCACTGTGTGAGTGCTCATTGGGTCCTCGAAATCAAACCCAGAAGCGTCCATAGAACGATAGGAATACATGACAGTGCTTATTATAAAATGATAGACCCACAAGACATTCCATGATTATTCTATGATTTGCCCCGCACCGGTTAAACGTGGTAGTGAATAAGTGAAAAGCTTAGATGTTGGCCCTAAATCTTTAAATGTAAAGGATCCAAGTTTCATCCTCTAGGGACTGCAGCTAGGGACTAGTCGGATAGTAAACACAATTTTCATTAGAAAAAAAAGTAGATCAATGTCAAGCAACAGAAAACATCCTAAAATGAGTGGTCCCCAACGCATCCCAAGGATCAACTTGTAGCCCATGACATTTAAAGTGTAATCGAACAATTGATGATCGGTGGTGGTTTACGAATGGGATTAAGTGGGATAAGAACGTCACATGATCAATACATGGAAAATATGGAGAAAAGTGATATTAGGAAAAAAGTGATAGTGATAGATTGAACTATATTCTTGAGTTATAGCACAGTAAGTATCGGTGCATTAAATTTGAGCATAATAATTTCACGAAGGTAAATACATGTTCCATTATCATCTAAACTTGACCTTGCATGTTTAATAAAAGAGTTAATTGTTCCATAAATAAAGCATTGTCTACAAAAAGTTGTACCTTTGTGCCGGTGACTCGAATTTTCGCATCTTTCCTTTCTCAGCTTATTCTCACAGTATCAGGCTTTTTTTCCTGTTGCATGGCTGCCGGTAG
>JAMKCH010040358.1:0-17930 GCA_023653785.1 Ophioderma brevispina
CTCTCATGAAACTACATGTATTCTCGGTTTTTGCTCCGGATAACTTCCATACCTCATTTTTGCCATGTGCAATCTTCCACCTTTCAATTCCTAACTCTAGCCTGCTCCCTAATGTCCTACTCACTCACATCGCACACGTCTTATTGAAGGGACATCTGTCTCAATCTCATCTGTCAACCTGTCCTTACACCATTGGCAAACACGAAAGGGCTCAAGCCTATCCGGGCAACATCACTTGTTTAATCGTGATTCTAGCACATCATTTTTTTAAGATTCCCCAGATATCCCTTACGAAAAGCTTTTTCTCAAATTTAAAGTTGATTCGATCTTGGGTTTGGTGTTCTGAGAAAGGCGGTATTACAGTTACCATAGCCACTGAGCCTGTAATTTTTTTTGTTTTTCTGTCCGTTTACTACAGGACATTGCGAAATGCGAATTTCTTACACATACCATTCAGACATAAAAAATCTTACTTTTTAGGTAAGTCGTGGGACAAGACTGTGGATCACGAAATGGCCTCTTTAACGTTAACCATTCTGGCCTACCAATTGCAAATCCCAGAGTTGTCTGTCTTCAAACACATCTTGCACCACCGTCACACTACTTCTCTGTCACTCCACTTCCTTCCTACAACACCATAACTCCTCTCTTGATACCCTAAGCTTTCTCTAAATCAACAAACACAATGCACCTCCTTTTGACCGTCTCTGTGTCGATTCATTTCAATGCTAAAATTTCATCTGTAGTGGGCCTGTCTGATACGGCGGCTCACAAATTCTGTACGCTGCTCATTTATTCTCGCCTATAGCTTCATAGTGTGACTCATCACTTTTATCCTATAATTTGTACAACCAACATCACTTTGTTCTTCCAAAGTCGTACCCGCAACAACTCATTCCTCACTCCCTCACTCATTCGTGTAATTCTTTCACTCTCCAATAATTCGTTTAAAGAGACCTGCATGGTCAAATATCCAACCGCTCGCACTTGTATAGCTAAGCCTTCATTTTCCATTGAAATATCCTCTTCAATTGCTATCTTCACTTCACTCTGATTGTTTCACATCACCATTTTTTCTCGACCTCCGCCATCCGATGCCTCTTTTGAATTTCTTCATTCATAAGCTCCTCTATCTATTCACCACGCTCTCATCATTTGTCCCGCACATATCCCAATGTTCATCCTATGTGGCTCAACCTCATACATATCTATCCGCATCCCTTTTTATTCCCATGGCCCAAAATGCATGGTGGATTTTGGTCCTAGCGAAATCTGTCTTCTGTCTGTCAGGTCTGTCCCCACCTGTAACCATCTGACCCTGACCAGATCTAGATGACCCTTGCACCACAGGACCCGTGCTATCTGTTGTGCATACATAGTATAATATCACTAAGTTGCTTGTGAAATTCTTGTAAGATTTTTTCTTTGTTGTATACCATCAATTTTTGCATCCATGGGTGCTTTCATTTCCGTGAAGCCGTGGTGGCAAGCACTAAAAACGTAGGACCAGTGCTATCTGTTGTGCATCCATAGTAAAATTTACTAAATTGCTTGGGAAATTTCTTGTTTAAAATATTTTATTCTTGTTGTATCCATCAATTTTTGCATCCATGGGTGGCTTTTCATTTTCCGTGGAAGCCGGGGTGGCAAGCACAAAAACGTATGATTGCTACAGGACTATGCATCAGAAAATCAACAGTATCGAATCAGGGTAACACAATAATAAAAGTAACTTAATTAAGATACAAATATCTTAACACCAAAATGAAGTACGCCTTGCTACCTGGAATGCCAGATCTATCCAGGCATAAACACATCGCTGCATTGTGTGAACTTCGTCATCATCAATCAGTTGGATTCTTGCCAGTCCCGAATCTTGGCCTGACTGGAATAGCAGGATGATGTCGGCCATTGCGTAAATCCAGAAGACTCTACCTATTAATAAAGAATAGGCGGAGGTACAGCTATTCTCATTAGGGACGGTATCCATGTAAGGATAAACGAGACATGCGAGACCTTACCTCATTTTCCATATGAATGTTACAATATCATCACCTTCTACATCCTTCCAACTTATTCTAATCTACACACTCATCCTTACAAAAAATAATCACCTCATCAATGTTTCTAGATGTATTCTCCTCCTTCTTGCTACTTTGACAGTTTGGTTATGCCATTTGGCTCATAACTGGGAAACTTTTAATGTACATATTGACGTTTGCTGATGACCGTGAGTCTCATCCTTCTCAATATTCTAGATCTGCATGATTTGAAACAACTAGTTTGTTGGCCCAACTCACCTCGGGAACCACATCTCTGGATCTACTAATAACTTGGGAAGCCAGACAGTTTTGTGAGCATATTTTCACTCATAGCCACTTGCCGTCTGACCACTACGCTGTCATGTGCTTCATCAAAATCAACCACTGAATCATGCATTAAAACCATGCAGACTCGGAAAATTCGCAACATCAAAAGAGACTATCTTCAGCTCTGATTTCGATCGGCACTGTTTTTTTTTGTGGCCTTCGAATCCTGTGGAGATTCTCTGTTTAATGAATATAATAACATCTAATCTAAGACCCTGGATGAACATGCTCCACTCGTAAATCGATCGTAGTTCTGCGTCCTCATGCACCCTGGTACGCAGTGTTCTTGGTGCTGAAGAAGGAACGGCGTCGTCTGGAGCGCAGAGGTTCCAACTGGGGCTCACATTCATGCAAAGACGGCGTACAAAGATCAGTGTTCTCAATACAACTCTCTTCTTTAAAGAGGGGGGTGTTCTAAAGCCAAGAAAGAGTATCATAACAACCGATTACTACATGTGATCCAACGACCTTTTTCCCGTGGTAGTCAGTAAATTTAACATCCCCAGAGTGGAGCACGCGCTACCTACCCATGAATGTCCAAAAGACCAAAAGGTTTTGCAGAATTTTTCTACAATAAGATCAAGAAGCTGCGTAACATCTACATGATACTACTACTGCTTCTATGTCCGTTGAACTAATGGAGTCATGCCAAAGCACCTTCAGCTGCTTGTCACAGTTCTGGAAGAGGAGGTCTTGAGATCCATCAAATCATCAGCGATCAAGTCCTGCAGCTTAGACCCTTTACCAGCTAGTCTCTTAAAACGATGTCTAGATGATCTGTTCCCAGTCATAACAATGATGCTAACATTTCCTTATCTTCCCGGGTGTATTTCCTCAGAGCTCTCAAGCATGCATCTTTCCATGCCCCGCTTCTGAAGAATCTGGTCTTGACACCAACATCCTCTCAACTTATGCCCTATATCGATCCCATTTCTCGGAAGGTGATCGAAAGATTACAGTGAATCAGTTGCAGACTTACTTCATCGATAATGATCTCATCTCCGATGCAGTCCGGCCTAACCGGCAATATCACAGTACTGAGACTGCTCTGTTACGGTGCAGAACGACATCTTGACTGCTCTTGACCAACAAAAAGAGGCTGTACTAGTGTTACTGGGCTTCAGCGCGCCTTCGACACCATAGACCACAAACGGCTCCTAACCCGTCTAACTGAACGGTTGCTGGTATGGATTACTGGAAAAGCATAAGTTGGTTCTCGTCATACCTAAATGGGCCCGAACAATCTTATCGTCAGAGGTCGTCGTCGAACCTGTGGCGGTAGAGTGTGAGTCTCACAGGCTCGGTTACGACCGTTGATTCATCTTGTTCATGCCCCACTACCGGATACATCACATGCCCAGGTATCATTTGTTGTTTACGCTGATACACCCAGCTCTACCTGACTTTCCACCCTCGGGCTCGTGAAGCAGCATAAAAAGATTGACACATGCTTGCAGACATCACTCCTGGTGGTAAATCTAACCGCTGATTTAAATGACCAAGAAGACGGGGATGTTGTACTTTCGCCAAGAAAATCTCATTTTAGCAGGTCTCGAGCGACTCTCAGCCAACTATGATTACTGGCAATTCGTTTTAACATCCGTCAAGCTGAAGCACGGAACCTTGGTGTCATCTTAGACTCGTCCTTATACGATCAATCTTTTAACAGCGTATGTAAAGCGCATGCTCTACAATGGAAAATTGGGCAGTTTCGACCGTACCTTGATGAAAAATCTACCATCAGTTTGGTCCACGCCTTTGTTACATCAGGCTGGATTTCCTCCAACTCCTTGCTTATTGCCTTCCAGAAAGAGAATTGACCCAGGTTCAGCGAGTTCAAAATGCAGCTGCCCGTCTTGTCCTTTAAAATCCGTCGAGAGACCATAGCACACCAGCTCCTCCTACAACTACATTGGCTTCCAGTTAAACAGAGGAAGTTTTTAAGATTCTCTTTCATTTTAAGTAGGGTTGGGCAAATCAAAAATTTTTTTTAAAACTGTGGTTGCTATGGCCAAATGTGCTGTAGAATCCAAATATACCTTTATTTTTACATACGGTGATGTCTAACGCACGGCCAAAATGACGTCTTTTTTTCGCCTCACACCTCCTTTTTGGGTAGATACCACTTTTATATGTCATATATAGGTTTCTGGGGTCACGAACTCAAATCTGAAGTTTTAAAAATGTTTACCGCCTACCTAAATTGAGAGTTGTGTGTGAATTTTGATATTTTTAAGTATTATCACCCTGCTTTGCTCAAATATGACTATATTTGTCATTTCACCATTAATGTAGTATTTTGTTTTATCCTCCTGCTTGTAAAGCCGTAGATGGATTTTGCATAGTGCGCAATTCAATGTCGCAACATATATTGTGTGTGTGTTCCAGTTTGGTTATCTTTTCAAAGTTACGTCCGATTTAAACCAGACTCAAAGGTCATAAACCAAGGTCTACTGGCTAGTGGTTGGTCAACATGGTTTAAACTCAACTCGCACAAAAAATCTCAACGAATCGCCTGCTTAAGATCCTTCATTTACCATTTTTGTAACTTGGAACAACAAATAGTGGAAATGGGCACGGACATCTGAGTGAAAGCAATTGAAGCCAACTACGTGCACGAGTTAAGAGTCAAAAAGACTAACTCTTATCAGATTGAAAAAGAAGAAGCATACAGAACAATGGAACTTTTCCATTTGTGCAAGAGACATCATGGACCCGTGACAACTGACATCCGTCAATCTGCTAGACATTTGACAGAGATGGGAACTAATAATCAAATGTTACCTCAGAGCTACAGTGGCCCCTGAAATTAGACAAATGTGTATAGAAAAGGTTGTGGCAAGTTTAAATGAAAATTTACTTCAAATACTCAAATAGTAGTAATCTACAAGTAGTATAATAGTTACTATAATCCAAAGTTTTAATCAGGTTTTTTGTCCCCGTGAACGAGTTGACCGGCCGGATTCACCTCACATCGCAGCAACCGCCCTTCTCCCTCCTTCCACTTCACCCGATTCAATGCATCCTCCATCCTCAACCGAACCTTCTACTCTCCTCCTTCACTTGCTTCTTCCAAGTCTTCTTTGGACGTCCTCCTCCTCAAACCTCCCCCCCTCAACTCTTAAACTTCTTAACATGCTCGTCATCCTCCTTAGCACGTGTCCATACTAACTACACTCTTCGCCCTTTGCCACCGGTCCACCGCTTCTTCCATCCCAACATCCGCTCAGTCCTCAGGCCTTCATCCTATCCATCAACTCACACCACACATCACTCTCATCATTGCTCTCTCTGTCCTCCTCAGAATCCCCATCTCATTTTCGCTCCGACACCATGTCTCGCTCCCACACAGCATCACTGATCTGCACAACTCTTATACACCATACCTTTCATCTTCAAAGGATATCTTTTCCCTTGCAGCAACTCCCCAGATGCCCCTAAACTTCGCCCACCCATACCTCACTCTAGCTGTCACAGCCACTTCGCATCACCCCATTAACCCTGTCCCCCCGCGGTACATGAACTCCTTCACCGATTCCACCTCATCACACAACTTTTCCTCCTGTTCCACCATCCCTCCAGCACCCTTCTCGCATCTCCCACACATAAATCTCTTGCCAAACACACTCTTCATCTTTGTGCATCTCCCATGGATCCATTTCCCACATTTCTCACACGTCACTGAATTTGCTTTCACCCTCTTCCCACACACGCAACATGGGTCTACCTTACTCACTACGACCTCCTTCTCCACCCCGCTCACCAGCACTTTTGTCAAGATTTACCTTCAGACCCTTACTCTCAAAAGCCTTCTTCCATTTCCAAAACTTCTCCCTCAGTCCCTACATTGTCTCACACATTAAAACCAAGTCATCAGCATACAACATCTCACTCATCAAACCTTCTTTTGCACTCTCCGTGACTACATCAATCACAATTGCAAAAATCAATGGCAAAAGTACAGAACCTTGATGCACACCCACCTTCACCTCAAACTCTTCAGACAAATCAGACCCCATCCTAACTCTTGTCATGCTTGTCTTTGCTCCTTATACAAACTCATCACTGCTCTAACCATTGCTTCTGGTATCCCTCTCTTCCTCAACGCCCACTCCATCACCTTCCTCGATGCCTTCTCCAAGTCTACAAAACACATATACAGCTTCTTCCCTTTAGCTCGATATTCCTTAAGCAACCTCCTCAAAATAAACACTGCATCTATCATTCCCTTCCCTGCCATAAACCCAAATTGCATCTCATCCACTTCCACTATCTTCCGAATCCTATTCTTTAGAACCCTCTCATTGCAAGCTCACACCCCTATATGCGCCACGACTCATTGCATCCCCTTCCCCTTTAAAATTGGAACTACCACATTCACTGCCACTCCTCCGGCATCCCACCTCCATCTAACACACTCTGACACAAACTACCATCATCGCCATCCCTCTCTCCACTTGCAAAATGGAGCAAACGCATTGTGATAATTATTTACAAAAAATTGAAAATTATCCAAAATTCATAAATAAACTTCATTTAGCAGGAGTAAATTTTTTGTAAAAAAGTTAAGATTTGAGTTTCTTGACCACAAAAACCTATATATAGACACTATAGACATATTAACAGTGGTATTTTAAAACAAAAGTAGTGATGGGTCGGAAAAATACGTCATTTTGGCGGGCCATTTTTGAATTTTCGCAATTAGCGAGTCCAGGACCCCATCGTAGTAAAAAATAAAGGTCCATTTTTGAATTCTACAGCAAATTTGGAACTCCTAGAAACACTAGTTTTTAAAACTATTTTCAGAAAAAAGTCAAGATTTGCCACCGACGATAAGGCATCACCAGCATTTCACCTGCCATATCATGAGCGCATCCAGCTGTATTACCACCGGACCTTGAGATCATCTTCTTGCTCCAAGCTGAGGGAAATCAGCCAATCAACAAAGTTCTTTGGTGATAGATCTTTTGCTACGCAGCAGCACATTTGTGATAAACACGTATCCGCTTAGCTCAGTCAGCAACTATTTCAACGTCACGTTTGAAGACATTCCTTTTACACCGCATTTTGGCTCCTGATACGTATCCTCTTTTGATGAAGTCCCATCACTAATAGAATCTGTGATTTTTTTTCCTTTCTTTTTCTTGTTCTATAACGTTATTTATTATGGGAGGAAGAATTCGTGGCCAAATGGACAGGGTAGTGTAGATGACATTTATGATAGGTTCATGTCGGAGTTAAATGAAGTTGAGTTCAATCATTCCAAAAACCACACTTATTGCCAGTAACAAGCTACCTGTTCCTTGGTGGAATGAAAAGTGTGATCAAGCCGTTAGAGATAAACGAAAGCCTTAATGCTAGGCGGATTTGTCTACCTGAGCATTTAAACTCGAGTACAAGCGGCAAGAGGGCTATGGTTAGACGCACTATTAGAGAAGCAAAAAAAATGTGATGGCATACAGTTTGTGAGGGCATTCTCGCAGATTGTTAAAAAAGTTTGGAATAAAATTCACGAATATATCTCGTAAGCCTGGTTCCAAAACTGTCCCTGTTTTGAAGTATAAAGAGAAATTGCTGTGTTCGGACCCTCGATAAGGCCAATGGCCTGTTCAATCATTCGCACATGTAAGTAGTACAGATAACTATTTTGATGAATTCAGGATATTAAACAAGGGGGGAGAACGACTTTTTGTTGATGCAGAATTCCATTCCGAGTTGTTTAGATGAACCGTTTACATCGGAGAATTAATAATGCGATTAAAAGTGCTAAATGTACTAATCCAGGGCGGACGGATGCCGTATAAGCGGCTGGCTTTGTAAGAAATTCATTCTAATGTTCGTCACACCTATTAGTGATTTACAATATCACTGGTTAAGGGGTGAATGTCCCCGATTTGTGAAGCAGGCCATTTACTCCCCATCACAAAAGCCAGGTAAAGACCATAACAGATCCATTGTCATATGACCCATTTCTTTAAATTGGTCATTTGCAAAATTATGGAGCGTATGTAAATATAAAGAATTATTTGGTATCTAGAATAAAAGAAACTTTTAACCCCTATCCAAAGTGGTTTTCGTAAGAGGCGTCGTACCATATCACATACGTCTCGTTAAATCATCCATCAACAAAGGTTTTGCTTCCAAGGCTACACTGTTGGTGTTTTTAGACATCAGAAGGCCTACATATGGGGTGGCGAAAAGGTGTTGTTATAGATGAAGCTCTAGGCCTTGGTAGGTAAGCCTTACGATGGGTGGATAACTATCAAGGATGGGTCCTAAGGGTTTTAAAATTAAACCGGTCTCCTTTCTAGTGATCATTTAATTGATATGGCTACCCAGGGTAGTGTAATGAGCCCGTTACTTTTTCATATTGCCGTTGCGGACATTCCCGATAAGGTTTCAGATGTGAATATTGACATATGCTGTGATATTCCATGAGAAAACCCACCGCAATATCCCATATGCACTCAAAAAAATTCAATACAGTCTTGATAAACTTATGATAGTGCACTCGATGGGGTTTGAAAATTGGCCCTCCTCTAAATCTGTGGCCATGTTGTTTACGAGGCGCACGAAAAAACTCACCTTCCTGAAATTAGATTAAATAATAACCCTATTAAATTTCAGCAAAGTCAAAATTTCTTGGGTGTTTTTGATCAAAGACTAAGTTGGCCTAAACATATTCACTATATTATTGAACGATGTAAACCCCGTATTAATTTGTTAACGGTGCATATCTGGGTCAACATGGGTGCTGAGGTTATGCTTGTGCGATATATATAAAAGCGTTAATTAGATCGATTTTTTAGATTATGCTGTGAAGCCTATGACTCTGCGTGCGTGTCTCGGAAAGCGAGTCTTGATAGTATTCAATGCAGGGCTCTAAAAATATGACCAGGTGCCACTCAGAGGTCACCCTTTACGCTTTACAGGTGGAATGTGGGGACCCTCCCCTTAATATCGTAGGAAAATTACCTAATAATGTTATGGTGTTGTTATTAAAGCCAACAGCAGCATCCAAAACAGTGATATGTTCAATGATAAATTGGGAAAAGCAATGGTTTTTTCAAGACTCCGAGGACGTTAGTTCTCATGTACAGTTTGAGGCCAGGATGAAAGAAACCACATTGCGACCTATTAGTGCTATCCCTCCGCCCTGGCCTTTTTGGGATCAAATTTTTGAGACATCTTGAAAAATTCATGCATTATGCAACACATAACATGAATAAAGGAACTACGAGAAATTGCTGTCAAAGAAATAAAGACCAGTGGGCTCTGCCCTCCATATCTACACGGGATGGTTCGGTGGACAAAAAAACTTCAGGTGGGTGTAGCTTTGTTATTCCTGTTTCAAGTATTCTCGCGGTTTCGGCTACCAGGAGATGCGGTCCATATAATACCGCTGAGTTGTTGCCATGTTACTAGCATTGCGATGGGTGGAAGATGTTGAGCCGTCTTTTGTTGTAATTTGGAGTGATAGTTTAAGTGGTTTTCAAAGCCTTTCCACTTTTAATTCCGTCAATAAGTTATTTGTGAAATTCAAACGGACATATAAAGAGCATACATGAACTTGGAATACATGTGGTCTCTCCTGGGTTCCGGGTCATGTTACCATCTATGGTAATGAATGTGCTGACACTGCTGCCAAGAAAGCTGCAAAGAGCCCCCCCCCCCCCCCCCACCCCACCCCCACCCCCCCCCCCCCCCCCCATACAATATTGAGATCTCTGCCCCAGTTCATTCTTGAAGTCAAGTCTATCTTCAAAGCGAGATGAAGAAAGATGGCAAGATCAGGGGTCATCAGAATTAACTAATCTTCGCGAAAATTACAGCCGTCGATCCCCCTTCATATGTTCAGTTGGGGAATATCCAGAGAGGTGGAGGTTCAATTTCAGGTTATTACCTCAACAATTACGTGGCTCTATGAATAAACACCCTGATGGACTGCGTTCTACCTGAAGATGTAAGGAAGAAGTCAAACACCTTTTACTGGAATGTCCCTTGTACCAAGTGAAAGAACCTCTTACTAATAAATCATTGGCGTTAATCGGATCTTAAGGGCTCGTTGGTGGAAAGTCTCCCCCGTTAAAAATTCTTTGATTTTATTATATCAGTGTATAGCCGTAAGGGGTTACCTGAATTGTAAATTGTTCTTTTTTTCTGCTACTGGTCTGGCGTGTGGTCAGATTTGGTGTGAGCATAGGTCATGCTGAAGGGAGATGTGACTTAATGATCTTAGTCTTACGAGGTCGGGCACTTAAAGTGTGGACATACAGCACGCACAGTCAGGTGCTGTTTTTTCGGTATGGTTTATTGTAGGTTTATAGATTACCAGGTTTCTAACGCCGCCTAGGGACCGTTCTTGTACATAGGCCTGATTATTATTATTTTTATGGCCTAAATCTTAGTATGTTGATCCTGATATGCACCGTGTATCAATTAAATAGATATTGTAGTATAGAGTGTCATTGCGAATTTCTTGTACTAACTTTATAATGATAAGTGCACTTGTGTATTACATCTTGCATTATGATTCTTTGCTTGTCCGATATTTGTCTATAAAAAGAAGTTTTGTTTTGGGCGCAAATAGCTAAGTAGATGCAGGCGCCATTCAAATCAACAACAAAACACCACCAACGAGGACATCATCCGTTGAAGATCGGGATACCAGTATCGTAAGTGAGGGGTATTGCCGTGAAACTCAGAGTGACGGTGGCCTTTCCAGAGGTCTATACCTGAAAATTATATTATAGATTAATATATATATATATTTATTATAGATATAGAGTATATATATATATATATAATACTATATATATATTTATATATGGCACTAATTATGTCGGCGACAATATGTGAATAATACCAAGATTATATATAAACATATTGCCGTCGGTAAATGAGGAATGACGGCCAATAATAAGATGAAACCCGGATGTGGAGATAAAACACGACATAAAATGCAAACCAAAGAGTTACGTCACAGATTGCTTGGAAAAAACACGATGGACTGGCAACATTGAAACACGATCGTATTTTCCAAAACACGTGACGTTACTGTGTTTACATTTTATGAGTGTATTCTCTCAATAAATTTATATAATTATTTTCAAGTGACTATCTTGGGAATTAAAAGTGTCAATCTCATTATATAAGATCATGGAAAGGAAATCGTACGCAGAGTTTCACGGCTAATCTCACTTACGATCATTACCAGGTACCCGATGATCTGAACCGGATGTTTTATGGTTTGTATTAACCAAAGAAATGAATGTATATGCATTCCTATGGTGTCACGCCAGCCATCCCGCACTGATCAGTACTCAAATAGTCCGAAAGTGTTCAACCACTACGGTAGTGGGGGAGGTAAATATAAACAGTATTATGTAAGGGACTATCGTTGGAATTAAGTACTCAAATCCCATACAAGAGAGCCGTAAAGCAACGGTTGCTTTATTCTATACTTTTATTTATATAAAATCATATTAAACATGCAGTTAAATTAATTGCGAATTTGAACCGGCGACCTCTCGATTGCGAGACCAGCGCGCTACCAACGATATTTAACACTTACGTTTTGGGTTGATCCCTATAGAAGCCGACATCTTTACTCTAAATCAGCAAACAGATTATTATGAGCGGTTTCGTTTTGAATATATGCACCTTCATTTTCATCTTTATTTAGGACAGTCAAGAAAACCCACTCCACCCCACTGCATCCACATCCCCACCTCCACCTTTAAAGTTCATCCACCCGGCCATGTATTAGCTTCACCCATAATTCCTCCTATACCCCCCTACACTTACACCCTCCTCATACCCACCTTACGCACCCTCCTGACCTCTACGTTTACCGCGCCCTTACTACCTATTTCTTCCCCCGTTGCACTCTAAACGTGCTCCTATACTTCTTCTAAACCTCCTCCCCCCCTCTACGCTCCCCACCTTTACATCACCCACTTCCACTTGTCCCCCAGACCCTCCCGCTTCTTACCTTGCCCCTCCCCATCTCCTGTTTCCCCTTCTCTCTCTGTCTCGCGAAATACCCTGCATCACCCCCCTCTTTCTCCTCTCGTCCTCCCCTCCTTTCCTGGACCTGAACCGCCACTCCTTTCTTTTCCACCCGACCCCCGCCTACTTCACCCTCTCACGCAAGATTCTTCTCCTATTATTCTCTCCTTTAACCTTATTCCTTCCTCCTCCCCTCGTCACCTCCCCCCTGCTAAAGCCCCTCTTTGCTTTTTCACTTTCTCGTCTCGCTCATACTCCACCTACTCGATCCACCCCCTCCCACTATCCCCCTCGTTTCCCTCCCTCCTCCCTTACACCCCTTTGCCCATCCAACACCCGCCTTATCCCCTCTTCTAGACCCACAAACGAATCGCACATGACGATGGAGATGGGCATGTAACAATACCAGGTAAATTTTAGGACGATGTACTTAAATTGAAAAAACATTCAGTCAAACAACGCATTTTCAAACCCCACTCACCCATTATGTACAGCATCGAAATAAATCAGATGACAAAACTGTTGAAATTTACGTTTTGTAAATAGATGACATTTCACTCTTCGAAATAGCAAACATAATCTGGAGTAACAAAGAGGTTGGTTTTGAACTCAAGATTAGGCGGGGTTTCTTTGGGATAAGAGTGAAAGTTTTACACTTTCGCTTAAATAAACGGTGAGTGAATATGCTTTCCACAGAATCTTGAGATGCAGTGAATGTATCTAGGTTTCTATAACAATGAAAGGAGTAGCTAACAGTTTGCAATGAACACTACAGTACAGTGATAACAATATTACGAAGTTAACGAAGAACTATCTATTTATATATAGACAACACGACTGCTACGAACATCGAAACAACGGTGGACGTACTACCAAACACAGAAGAAGACCCAGATTCGAGTAGTCCACTAACTTTATCACCAATCGGTAAGCATGGAAAACCTTTACAAACTACTGTTTCTAAACATAGACAAATTGGTACTTCCGGAGGGCCCCGGATCATTTGGAAATTATAATGGATCATGGGGCAAAAGCTAGATAGGCACCTACCGGCAAACGATAAAATAAAAGGAAAATGACCAAATACAAGGAAATTTGAATCCACACGAGCCACTAATATTATGAATATGCCTAAGTAGCTTAGACACGCAGCTAACCGTGTAATGTGGAATTATACAAGGTATTTCCTTGGTAATATTTTTATAATATTCT
The DNA here is from genome assembly GCA_023653785.1 of Ophioderma brevispina. Taxonomy (NCBI): domain Eukaryota; kingdom Metazoa; phylum Echinodermata; class Ophiuroidea; order Amphilepidida; family Ophiodermatidae; genus Ophioderma; species Ophioderma brevispina. The sequence goes on from JAMKCH010040358.1 coordinate 13,593, forward strand.
AAAAATTTAACCCTTAAATGCATAAGGGGGGGGGGGGGTCCTAGGGACCCATTTTGGTTTTCAGCCGGCGTTTTTTAACGCTGCAATATATTTGGGTTATATTTTTGTTTTGTCGAACTTTGTTGCAGCGCATTGGGGCAAAAAAAATTCAAATCCATGCGTCGTTTTTGCGTTAATTAGCATGGGTCCCTAGGAGCCCCCACCCTTATGCACTACGGAAGTGCCATGCAAAAATTAAAAAATCTTAATAGAGTTACTGTGATTATGATTTTCATAATGCATACACCTAGTGAAATACACAAAGTAAATAATAATCAAAAATTATAGGAAAGTATCACTAGGCCATTGTTGTATATATTTTATATACATCGTATAGCGGTTACTGTAGGAAAACTATGGTAAATTATACAAGTAAACCTAAAAAATATAACATGGAACGAAACATTTTCTATTTGTGCTTAATAGTTAAAATATAGTTTCATCCTTCACAATTTAAAGCAATCAGCAAAAGTTTAGGAGAGTCAGTGCCGTAGAAAATGCAGAAACGAATTAGTGTCTTTTTCGCACATTTTGACGCAAAATTAAAATTCAATGTTTTGCCCCTACTTCCTTAATGAACAATTTTTTTCAGTTTTATTCTTAATTGTTGATGTCTTTGAATCCTTTAACATGTGGTGGATTCATCTAAAAAATTCCTTTGGGAAAGTGGTTAAATAATGAATAGGTCCTAGGAGCCCCCCGACTTATGCACTAACGGAAGTGCAAACACCTTCTGCAGTAAGTGTAAGGTAAAAAAAATTGCCAAACAAATTCTCTCAAAAAAATATTTTAACTCTAAAACGCCTTTAAAAAGTTTGTTGGATCAAGTTTAAACTTTTCACACTTTCAACTATATAAGTTATACAATTTCTAAATTTCTGATAACTTATTTAGTTAAATAGCTGTTCCGATTAGGTCTATTGTGATCTTATACTTTATAGAGAGCCGGACATTTGACATACGCCCCATAAAAGTACCGTGGGAAGCAACTGCGATTTTATGGTAGAAGCATAATGCATACATGTAGCCCTATTCAATACGGGCTAAATTGATTGGTTAACCATTAAAACGTAGTTTATTTGATTATATCTTGAGAATGAATGGATTGAGGGATCAAATCCAGGAGACAATGAGAAAAATACGGCCTTTATCTGAGATCAATATCGATACTACTTCCGGGTAAACCAGGAGGTCAAGATGATCGGAACATGCACCTTAACAGAAAACGATATATGTATAGCTGTAGGGACAAACCACTGCTCAGAACATACAAACTTCGGTTGGCGTCTATCAAAACAGGGACAAGACATACTGGTAGTCAACTAATCACCAAATCTCAAGGCGTAGAAAATTACCACTAATATTTGTAAACAGACAAATTGAGCACTGGGACGGAAAAGCCCATGAATCCTTTAGCCACATGTCTCATAGTACAGTAATAGGGCAAAAGCTAAGGATGGCAGGAGAAACAAAAAAAAAAGAAAATGATCAATTAAAAGGAACGAAATCCAGCAGCGCCACCTAAATTCATGAGTCTCTTGTATATATTGGTAATTATTAATTTTGTAATATTATTATTAAAAAAAGCGAGAGCAGAGACTACAAAACATTTGCCAATCAAGTTTATTTACTTAAAGTTTCACCGCGGGTTGTGTGGTCACTTTTAGCTTTTAACGATTTCCGTAAATAAGTTTATACAAATTTCGGAAATTTTGATAACGATATTTTTAGTTAACGAAGAACGATATATTATATTTTGGACATAACGACTGCTAGCAACATCGAGACATCGTTGACGTACTACCAAAATACAGAACCAAGACGCAGATGCGAGTAGTCCCTAACTTTATCACAAAATTGGTAGGCGTAAACATTCCACTAATATGTTTAAACATATACAAATTTGGTACTTCCGGAATGGCCAATGGATCATTTGGAAATTGATCATATGGTATAGGGCAAACGTAGAGGAAATCGTGACTTGCAGGCAAAACAGTAAAGAGAGAAAATTATCAATACAAATGGAATGAAAATCCAGCACGGGTCACTGAAGTACTTATGCAATCTCTATGTAAGGAACTAAGACAGCATGATAATGCGTAATGATGAAAAAAAAATTTTAAAAAAAGTAATTTTGTATTTAATGTTTGTAATATTATAAATATCTTAAGGTCGAGTGCGAGTATCACGAAAGATTTGCAAAACAATGTTAAAACATTTTAGGGGTTGTGTTGGTCAAGTTTAAATTTTAACGCTTTCATAAAAAAAATAATGTATAAAATTCACAAACTCCTTTACTGCCCGAGGGCTTTGGCACGGGATGTTTTCATGAACAGACTTCCATTTGAAGTTTTAATTATGTAAAATTGTTTAAAAATGGCAGACTATCTCGGACTCAATTACACATTGAGCATAGCTTCAACATGGCTGGTCCTCAGTTCTGGAACCATTTCAACTCCTTCATTTAGATTTCATTTCAATTGATTCAGGCAACGTCAAAGGATAAAAAACACAAACAAGTACACATATAAAGTACACGTATTTCCATTGCGGTCCTTAGAAAACACAATAGCAAATAAACACAATTAGGATTCACATGAATTTGAAATAACTTAAATATAATAAAAGGCCACCAAAATATATATGTACGCCAATCACACCCAATTCATACAATTACACATATTATAACTTTCTAGAAATTGCTCAAATATGAATAACCTAACCAGGATTGAAAAAATAAAGTAAGACTTAGACAACTTAACGTACACAAACATGAATCCTCACTATTTTTGAATTTGGTGAGCAAATGTGATTAACCCCTCTTTTTAACAAGTGAGAGGTTTAGATGACACGTGTTGAACTATCTGAGGGAAGGAAGTTCCAGTTCTTATGCTGATGAATATTAAAAAACTCTGACATGTGACCCATAGATGGTTTGAAGGAGTTATCTATAGACCTGGGTTATGATGATGATAGTATTGGTTCTAGTGATGCAACTCTTCAAATATCTTGGGCTATCATCATGCTCATAAACATTAATTTCAATATCATCTATAGGCATAAAAAAGCTAAATGACTTTTTAAAGAAAAGATAATTCATTCTTAACTCTATTTACCAACATTTATCATTTCTCATTAAAAATCCCCTTTCAAGCTTCTTGATTTACAAGCTTGTTTTAGATGTTTGAACTTAATTCCTATATATGATTAGCCAGTGCTCTTTCCCTATAAGATCGTATGTAACTAGTTTAGTAGAGCAGCCGTCCGGTGATTATAAGGTCATCCGATGGTCCGCGTTTTTTTAAAAGTTCAACTAATCCTATCTGTTATTTTTATCCACATTTTAGCCTTTTCTACTACTGATTAATTATTATTTTATTATCTATGTCCTATTTCTCCAATAGTGGGCTGTTAGCACCTTCGCGTTTGTCCTAAAAATGGCTAAATTGCTTAATTGCCATCGATACTGAAATTGGGTTGATAATTTACCATGGGGCCAAATGACTGGCTATATTTTAGTCAGATAGTTGCCATTGTTTCAAACCTGGTACTGTAGTTGCATTTTCAATTTTCTCTTGGAATCTTCTGTGATCTAACTGATTACATTAATTTTTTATACGAGAGCATCTTCAACACAAGCGAACGAAGACATAGGAGGATACTCTGACGAAATGGTCCATCTACTAGTTCACAGGTAAGCTCATGTCCACAAGCGGATAAGAACCTATTTTTGTTAAACAGAAAACCAAAACTAAGTTGTAATATACAGGAACTTAGGGAGAACAGTCGGCTATGTTATATGTAATAAAAAACTTTGAAGTAACCAGAACAGAACCTGTTATTAATTAATACGGATGGCTTAACTTAATTGTTTTTGGTAATTATCTGTCCTCCAACGTTTTCCAAACGTTTCCATTTGCTAGTTCCACACATGTGGCAGACCCGGATTAATACCCACTAACCTGGCTGCCGTATGGATCAAAAATCTTGGGTGGACTACTTTTCTTGCATGGCATCCTGGAAAAGTGCTTTAAATGTCTGAAAATGCCTTAGTTATATTAAGAAAGTTGATGAATTTCATGATTGACATGGTACACGTATGTTTTCTCAAACTAAGCGGCAGTTGGACCTGAATTTGAGGAAATTTACTCCGCGGTCATCAATTTCACATCGATTTGCAAATTACTTTGCTAGTATAGAGAATCTTTGGTTGCCAGTCTGACATCGGCAGTTTGGTGATTCGTAACTCAAAAATTTTCTGGTCATCATATGTTCAAATTTGGTTATTTGGTGATTTCA
>JAMKCH010040359.1:0-14017 GCA_023653785.1 Ophioderma brevispina
ACTGGCATAAAATGCGCCAAATTTTTACCTGAAGTGATAGCAGGAGACTGAATGATTACCGTTCAGTTAGGAAATAACATGCACATTTTACGAATGCCTATTTGTTTCACTTGCCATGCTAGAAACAAATCCAAAGAAAATGGTTCATAAAGGTGCCAAATGGCCTCGAATCATAGGAGTGACACATTTGTTGCTTTCACCTATTCACCTCCGATGAACCAGGCCTTCGATGAACTAAGATTCTGATTTATTAGAAACTATCGCAGTGTTTGTGTCGCGAGTGATACTCGCAACGATGGCCGATGATAAAGGGCAAGCAACTGGCAGTGACCCGATTATTAGACAGCCCATTGGATCTTATGCAAGAGCTCCTTGTCCTCAATTGCATTATGTTTTTGTAACTAACACATCATGAGCTGTTTTAATAATAGTTGGGGGGGGGACTGTGGTAAACAAAGGGTATCTGTTAAACCGAAAAACAACTAGTATTTTTATTATATCTTATGACATTGTTCTATACTCAGTTTGATGAGAAGAGAATAACTTTGAAGTGAATTCACCGAGAGGCCATCTCTACTTTTGTGTCCATCAACATCTACCACTTGTCATCGAATTCAACGAACAGGTGAGTGGCATAGACTCCTACAGGAAATCTGTTACCTTCAATCCGATGTTGATTTAACAATTGCATTGTCTTTAGGCAGATGCAAACCCTCCCATAATTATATTCCCACATAATATATATTCATTTCGATCACCCTGTTGACGCACCACCCCCCCCCAAGTGACGTCATACCCACAATCCTCTTCCCATTCCTCTTTCGTCCTGGGTTCGACAAGTGCGGTACCGTTAAGTATTTAGCCTCCCGTATTTGTCGAATTTTTGGGGTCAGATTTAGTAACTCATTGTAGTCCTGAACCTTGTGTAAATCTGTTAAATGTCGTTTATTACGTCCCTGGGGGCTGTAGTTTTGTCTTTTTCGTTTGCGAAGTCGTAATTTTAGACTTTATACCCTGACTTTGCGTCGGGTTTGTCTACATACAAACCTGCATAATTTCACACCCATAGACTGACTAGCGTAGGCCGTGGCACTGCGCCACTTTCAATCGAAGTCTTATATTTCCCACTATATTATATGTGTTATGTATATTATATATATTTTTACCGTGTATAATGTGATTACAATGTTTGTGCGATGTAATTTTTGGAAATGGACCGACACGCCTTTGGTTTTGATTCAAGATGGCGTCCGGTTTTTGTTTACATTTTATAATTTATGCACGACCATTCTTCACACAATGAGCGTACACTTGGGGGTTTAACTACCTCGATTTCCTTAATGCTTTTCTTGCAGCCCTTATGTCAACAGTAGAGCCTTTGATTAAAGGAGTTTTAGGATTGTTTGGAAAATGGCTTATATAATTCTATATCTAACTTAGTACATTTGTATTCGGGTATCCCCACCTTGGTGCGTGCTCAGGCCGGTTTTTTTCCCCGTATAGGCCGCGGCTGTACGTGACTTGTCGAAAACTGAGTCGCGTCACGGGACCCACACCCTGTCGCTGATTCCCGCCTGGTCCGTACTCCGTGGCGAATAGGTGCGCGCGTGCGTATCGGTCGCTGGTATTGCACCTGGTTCGCTCGGGAGTTGGACCGGGGTATAGCCTTGGGTTTTTCGTCCCTTCGGTATAAACTGGACGGTAGGAATTTTGACCGTAATGAGCGGGAGCTCCTCCGTGATTGTAAGCGGAGTCACCCGCCGTTACACATGCTTTTGGTCTGGTGTCTTGTCAGTCGCCCGAGCCTCAGGGGTGCGTTTGACTGAAGATACTGGGGCCCACCCGTGGTAGCCTCTTCGTTACGCCCCCACCGGATCACATACCACCGCTATGACCTCGTCCGTTACGGAGTTTGTTTTCCTCCGGCTGCTGTACGCGGGGTTCACCCGCCGTTAGAGAGAGGGTTCACACCCGCCCGGTCTTTCAGTCGCCCGTGCCCCAGGGTGCGTAGACTGGCTGGATACTATTCGTGTTGTCAACCACCGTTTTCGGTACCACCCTACCGAGTAGGAGAGTCACCGCTATGGTGTCCACTGTCACCTAAGGTGGTTGTGTCCTTCTATGGGTCCGTAACGCACGCTGCCCCCGGGCACGTCTATACCGGTGGCGGTGCCCGCTGCAAGCACGCCCGTGCTTCAGCTAAACCCACCCGGCGACGTCGGGCCTTCTGCCTCTATATCTATAGGCGATTTACGGGCTTTTACTTTACTGCGCTGGTCTCGATGCCTTTTGCCTCATCCTCACAGGGGTGATGTCGGCTGCGGGCGCTTGACCCGGGCGAATCTCCCCGGTGCTGGTCCATGGTCCGTATCCCATTAGACCAAACAAATGACGCTTCACTGAGGGATTTGCCGGTCGATATTCGAGACAATACCCTTCTCAGCTTTGACCCATTCATGGGAATCCATGTCATGCCTTGGACGGGCGTTTTTTTCTCTTCAAGCGATATTGGGCCAGGCTTCGCCTGTTTAGTACGGGGCGATTATCCTGGCTTAATTACGCTGGCCTCCACTCATTACACCGTCGTTCCCACGGGAGTTTCTGGCGCAGTAGTGTTTTTGGGGCATTTTCAGGAGGCGGGGGGCTGGCGCTATTAGTCCGCCGGCCCCTGCTTCGCTGGTCACCCCGTGGCCTCAATCTCACTCCCTTCGGGGATTTTAGCGGTGGAGCTGAGTCTTCTCTTCTCGAACGACCCTCTGTTTGATGGGCTTGCTAATTCTCAAAACTTAATGGTACAACGGACCGTTTATCACGGGGGTTTAAGGTTCGAGAGATTTGCGGCTTGTTTTAGCCTCGCATTGTCCGTTCTTAACGGGTGATTTGCGCTGGGCTCCACCCTGATGGCCTCTGTCCCTGCAGCAGGGATTTCGGCTGAAGCTGTATCCGATTTCGTTTTCCATTTTGTGTGTCGGTCCATTGCTAAATCCTCTCAGGGGATTTAGCGATACAATAGACATTCTCTCCAGGATTTACGAATCGATACGCGGGACAATGCCTATTCACAGGGGGAGTTGATTACCTATTCTTTAGGGATCAACTGGCTCTGTGAACGGGGCACTGACTCCGTAGGCTCGCCGCCTGTTGCGGATCCAGTCGCGGCATCTCTGCGCGCATTATACCCGCCCTTGCATGCCGGGAGGCCGATCCGCTTGGATTGGCTTGGCGGGGAAAGGGGGTTGCGCACCTGGCATCCCATGCCGTAGTAACCGGGCGGCTGGGGCGTGGCCACTAGGTTGTCTGCCTCTCCCGCTGGGGTTGCCTACGTCGTATTGCTACGTGTCGTCAGTGGTCAACCCTGGTTTTCGATCATCTTAAAAAACGGTTGATGTCGGTGTTACCTCTCGGTCATATGTCATCACGGTATACTGATTCCCTGCTTACCTCCAACTCCAGCACTGTTGACAATCGGTCATCGCGCTGGAGTATGTTTAAGGTACATTTTGGAAGATTGTCTCGTTTATTCTTATGTCTTGCAGTATACACCTCGTTTGTCCCTGTTCGGGCGCGGGTGTGGCGGAGGTTGCGGTGTGACTACTTTGCGGCACCCCGTGGTATGCTTGTCTTTTTATTACTGGTGTTCGTGTCCGTTCATGTCCTTGCCTTTTAAATAATAATCCGTCGCATACTATAGTCCAGTACATCCACGTGGCTTTTAAGCTACTACCCGTATTCTGTGTCGTGCGGGTAGTTGCTGAGGTCCACTGTGGTGTAGGCTTCGCCCTAATCCGCCCAATCCCTTCATCCCTTCAGGGATTCGGGCGATGGGAGCATCGTTTCATCTACCTCTACCCGATGGATACTGGCCTTTGTTAAGCCGTGCCGCTTTGTTACACTAGGACATCCTGTGGTGTGATGGATCGTTGCGGGGAACGGTAACCCATTCGCCCGGGACTGTGCACCCCCTCGGTGTCGTCCTCTGCTGCCTGGGGCGCGCTTGCTCGCCAATCGTTCCTCGGGACAGCAGTCGTCGGGTTATTCCTACCACACCGGGACACTCGGGGCATAGCTTCCGCCATCACTGGTGGTAGCGGCCTCCCGTAGCTTCATGGGGGGCGTCATATCCTTTTATAATGCCTACCCTTTATTGGATTCAACTTCTTTAGTTGTCTCTTCCGGTGGTGGACTCGACTTCATCCATTCGATCCGGTTCTTCGGGGCGTTATACGTCCTTTATTAGCGTTTGCAGCGCTCTAGATAGTCGCACGGTTTCCTTCCGAGCTCAGCCCCCCTGTCCGAGTTTGGATGCGGTGTTTTTTAATAAAACAAACGCCAACGATGCTTTTGAGCCAGCCCTAGGGTTGTGGCCCCCGTTTGGGATTGATGTCTCTCCCCCCCCCCCCTTCTCCGGGGCGTGCGTACGGGTCTATCCTGCTACTTACTACTACTCCTTCTGATTCCTTTGGTTCGGTCCCTTTGGTAGGACTAAAATGGACTCACTATTGCATATGGCTTGAATTATGTCGATGGCGCTTTGGATTAATTCCTTTAGCAAATGCCGTGGCTTTCGCCGCGTTTCACGACGTTGTAGTCGTATTTTTTCCTGGTACGGGAGCTGCTCTGGCCTTTCCTTCACGTTTTTTTTAACGTCTTGTATTCATACCTCGATCGTGGTGACTCAAGTTTCGATATTCGTCTTTCACCCCTTTTGGCGATGAATACCGTGATTGCATACGATTGGCGATTAATTTCGTCATTAACCTAAATTGTGTGTCGGATTCCGCCAATTTATGCCATATTCATCCCTTCTGATCGCTTTCGATCGCGGTTTGGGTATCCCGCTCGCCATCTTCGCGATGGATACCCTAGATGAAATGTTAGACGAGTAATTTCGTCTTTTTGGCTAAGTTTTCTGTGTCGGAAGACTCGCCAAGTCTACCGCCCCTGCTATATTTCTATTCGTAAGTGTGTCAGGATGCGGTCGGTTTTTAATATCTACTAAGCGTGTGTGGCACTCGCCGCCGAGCCTCTTCTCGTTCGGCTTTTGTGCCCGCTCCCAGCGGGGGTCTTTTATCTCACGCATAGCAGGGATTTCTCAGCTCCATTTAGGCAATTCACGGGCCGCCCGCGGCGGGTTTTGTTGGCCTTTAATTTTGAATGACAGTCACCTCTCAATCTGCCTACATGGGATGGATTGATTGGGTTGATAATGAGTCTTTGTCATTTTCAAATGACAATGGACTTGAATTATTGTGATCAACTGTGCTTTCATTAATTATATGTTGAAAGTGGGTACACTCCATCTATCTATATCTGGATTGTTTGGCCTGATCATGGAGGTTGTGATTATACTTTACTATTGTTTATTATTTTACCTCTATGTTCGGATTGATAATGTAGTCTTCCCGCCATATGCAGAGTTTCTTTCTGTACAGGGTGGGATAGACTATTATTTTATCATATACCTGTCATGTTTTATTATAGTAATCGTTCCACTCTTGGTCTGGCATGTGCTGCAGACTGGATTTATTACAATCCTCTCAGCCTTTTTAATAGTGGGAGAATCTTTTGGGTGTCCCTGGGCTGGTTTCGTTTCACAGTACTCTTATTCCTGTGATGTTCCAGCCTGCAAGGATATGATGATTTTTTGCCTCGTGCCAACCGGGATTCTCTTTATCTTGGAACAATCCTATTAAATGGGCCTTAGCAGATATGTTTTTGCTCTCTGAGGTCCAGCTGGGATCGTTTCCCACTTAGGGTTTTTCCTCTGTATGCCTAATTGATTTCCCATTCGCCAGGGTTTGCGTCCCCCTTAGTCATACGTATGATAGGGGAATGCTATTGGGGGCAGCATTCTGGGGTGGCCACACCCTTTTAGCTTACTCACAACTCGGCGATAATTTCCTTAGACTTTAGAGTTTTCGGAAATCTGTTAGATTCTCTTCCTTACTCAGGTCCTGGCTGCCTCAATCCAGTTGTTTTTTAGGTAGGCCCTGGAGTAAATAGTTGGAGCTGGTTCTGTTGATCGGTTACTCTCTCCAACATTTTCTGCTGAGAATTCTTTGTCCGCACCCTTTCAAACGTTTAATGGTTTCGGTTGATGTGGTAACTTCTCAGGGCACATCGATAGTCCTTTCTGATGTTTTTCATTTCACATGAAATAGGCATAGTATGACTATTGTATGTTCCCGGAATGGGGTCATTTCTGGTTGGCCTTTTGGCCATTCTGGTGGGATACTTGATTACACTTGGGGTTGCCTGTACTATATGAACTTACTCCCCCGGGTAGGCTTAGTCTAGAGATGGTGAATCGGAGTGGGCTTGTGCGGGCCGATCGGAAGATCTCCTCTCCCTCTTTTTCCCCGCTCCTGGCTCCTCGCATCGCTTGCCCCTTGGGGGCTCAATGAGGGGATATGGTGGGCTGGGCTGCATTAGGTAACAGTTGATGCCTCAAGCTTCCTGTCCCGTACGCTGTGGCGTTTTCTCGCAGAGTACTGTGACCAGGAGGGCCGTCGAGGGTCTGAGAATTTGGGCTCTTTAGCCCTCCTCAGTCCTCCGCTCGACCTTGGATGCCCCTTCCTCTCGCCGTCATGGGTCCCGAGGGTGGCGATTGGGTCCTAAATGGCTCGAACTGCTCTGAAGCCTTGTAAACCCTCATACTTGGGAGTAAACCTCTCAGTTATGCGCCGTGTTGTGGGCAAACAGGGGGTGTTGGTTTCGTGTGACGTCTCCCCTAGGTTACGTCGCTTATCTCTTGCCATTTTTTTTTTTGCAGGATCCACTCTTTCCAGGGGCTCAGCAAATTTATTCTCTTATACGGTGGGTTGTGCTTAGGTTTCATGCTTATTTGTATTGGCATGTGACCTTGCGCTGCTCTTACTACTTGCATGAATTGATTGCAATTTCATTTCATACTCATTCGATCACGCAATCCAGGTGTTTGACGTTTTGAATCCGCACCCGCCTCCTAGTACCTGTGCTAAGCTGGCGATGTTAATGCAACCAAGCTGTTACATCAACTCGGATTGAAAGGTAAGCAGATTCCTGTAGAGGTCATGTAAGAACAGTGGGGTTCTAATGAATCGTAAGGAATGCTTGCTTACCTTCTCCGATGTAGATTCCCGGCCCGTTCCAGGCCCCCCTTGCAGGATGTTATCTGGTCGAGGGGAAGACGAAAAGAGGAAGTTGGATTGTGGGTATGACGAAAAGAGGGGGTGTCGTCATACAGCGTGATCGAAATGAATATATTATTATGGCTAATGTATTTCCCCTCTATCTCCTCGTCCTCTCCATTTCTCGTTACTCCCACAATCCTTTGCTTCGCACTTCACAAGCCTCATCCTCGGTTTTGTCTTCTTCTCTTCCCTTTCGTTTCTCCCCGGGCTTTCTTCTCTGGAATAATATTTATGTGCGGAGGTTCTGCATCTGCGTAAAGACAATGCAATTTTGTTACATCAAACATCGCGGAGAAGGTAAGCAAACATTCCTTACGAGTCATTAGAACCTCACTGTTCTACATATCCTTACAGAGTAAGATAAACTAGATCTAATTTACTGGAACACATCGTAATTGGGACTCTGATGTGGAGGCCCCTTGATTTTGGACACCCCATGCATGTAGTGCACACCATAGGGATGGCTCCTGTCGTGTTACAGGAGTTAATTTTGGAGTTCTACCACATGTGACACAATGCATCGATCATGTACTGTACAAAGGGGGGCTGTTTTTTTTTGTGGTGTCCTCCTAGAGTAACTCCTACATTTTGCACTTAGTGTATGTACGTCATTGTCATATTATTCAAATTTATGTCAATTTATGTCAAAATACATGGCCAATGTTACGTGATGATTTTGGCCAGGGTAAGTTGTATAAGCAAGCCCATTTTTGAACTTTGCATTCATTCTTAAGGGGATGGGCCCAATTTACATATATAAACTTTCTCTTTGAGTAGAATGGCGTCACCCCAAAACCCATCTGTAAAGTGTGCGCCGATATTTAAACCCGATTTGATTGTGTAGTAAAAAACGTTTATTTTGTAAATCCCCAATTCGTGTTAAATTAATAGTGGCTCTGAAACCAAAATACGGCACATTTCGCTCAAAAACATCCAAACTAAACATCCTTTAGCCATAAGATTTCTCAAGGTAAATGAGAAAAATAGTAGCTTTGTTCAGATACCAAAATTTTGACCACTTCGGCTTCTGGGGACAAGGCTATTAACGATCGGACTGTGGCCCTTTAAGTGGCCATCAGGCACAACTGTGGTCTCACTATCCATCCATTTCAATGTTGGTTATGACTCAGCCCACTTTAAATTGCTTTCATACATAGGTCATCTACTCAGAACTCTTTCAATTGCACATATTTTTACCTTCTTGATATCTTTCTTGATACCCATAGACTGCACAGAAGATCTTTGGTGGAGAAATCAGGGTACACAACCTCCTGTTTATCAAGAAGGAAGCAGACAACTTTGAATCCATCAAGGAACAGTTCTCTGGTGCCGCTGAAGCATACAAAGGAAAGGTGAGTTACCTACTCGGATGCCCGATAACGGAGGACCTGCTCAGCAGCAATTATGTTGTGACCAAGAAAGGAAATTCTCTGCTTTATCCCTAAAACTCCACCACAAACATTGGTTATTGTTGATGTTTTTGTTCAGAACATCAAAGGGAAGGATTTCATGGGTTAATTTCACTGGGATAATGAGAAAATGTGGATAATCTTCTAACACCAAAATCATGATTTTGATAGAGAAAAGTGTGGGACAAGGTTGTCGATCAGGTCTCCCACTTCCAAGATCACCATTTCAATTTTGGGGCTTTTTCTACATTTAATAAATAGAGCTGCACATAGCTTGAAACCTTCCCTGCTATTTTGCAACACATTTTCTTTGTCACTCACAACAATTTTGTTTTAATTTTTTTAATTCTTTTGTTTGGAATCACTTTGTGAAATGATGATGCTGGGATGTAAAAAATGGATTGCACAGCCAAGGAAGGTACAACCCAACAAGCATGTTTATGATCAAAATCAATCAAGATCATTCAGTTTTTGTGGGATTGCACATAATAGCAGGCTCTTCACATTGTGGATGCACGGTGCATGTTAGTTTAGCCTGGGTGCCATGTTGGGTCTGAGCTTGCTTGTTGATTTAGGAGAGGAGGAGAAAAGATGTCATTTGGTAGCAGCAGGCATTTGTGAGAGTTGAAGAAATTACCAGATTTTGCTGCTGTTAATGGAGCAAATTCTACATAGTAATTCACACTTGTGTACTTGGTTAGAGCGAGGTAGATTGGTCTTATCATGTCTGACCTGCCTGTTGAGTTGTCTTCAGAGAGAGAGAGAGAGAGTTGGGTTGCCTGTATTCCATGGACAATGTATTTCACTACAGAATAACTGCAAATGGGTTGTAAATCATCCTGGTGAATTTGTGTTTTTGAGAGTTGAAAGAATTTTTAAATATTAGTAGCACAACTTTCACATCAAACATTTCCACTGCTGAACTTCTAAGGTTGCATGCTTACAACAATGATCCATATCCTTCATTCCAAATGAGGTATCACCTTTGAGGTTAATGGGGGGGGATCATAAGCTAGCAACTGACATTCTTTCAATGTTCTTACCTCCAGTAAGGTTTACAATGTACCATACAAGTTCTAAGCTACATGTTAATGTTTTTTTTTAAAATAGATTCCCCAGCCATACTTAGTTTTTGCTATAGTTCAGGTTTTGCTGCAGTTCATGCTTTGTTCTCAGGGTTTGAGAAAGTGTGAAAATCGAAATTCGGAAGGAATTTGTTTTAATTTGTTTTATCTCCATTGTAAATACACATCTTCTCGGGTTTGAGAAAGTGTCAAAATTGAAATTCGGAAGGGATTCGGCTCCATTGTAAATACACATCTTCTCGGGTTTGAGAAAGTGTCAAAATTGAAATTCGGAAGGGATTCGGCTCCATTGTAAATACACATCTTTTTGATGCAATGCCAATTAAGCAGCACATATGCACTATACTCTGTCCAGCTCGAAGTATGAAGCAGTGATGCAGGCGACCGGTGTATACATTGTACCGACTTTCAGCGCATGCGTAGGTAAGGCACGAGCACACTGCAACTGAAGGCGGCACTGGGTATACACGCACTGCATACTTCAGACGCGACAAAGTAAATGCATTTCATATGGCTACCATTGTTTGTAAATACTGCTGGTTTCACAGGGCTCTTGCATCATGCTTACTTAGCTATTCATTGAGGAATTGAGGAGTGTTACATATTGTAAATACAAGTGCTATAAAAAATATTGCTTTCAAAAAGTTACTAATAATTATAATAAGAATATGTATTTTTAACGCGCGACATATCCACGAAAACATGCTCAAGGCTCTGTGTGGCAGCCATGAAAGACGCTCAGCACATCAGAGAAACCATAATACCAGAACCGATTTATGCCTATAAGCTCGATTTTAGAAGCAGGAGGAAACCGGAGTACCCGGAGAAAACCTGCGGAACGAATATGGATCGAGAAACTAAATTCACATAAAGCCATCGAGAACGAGCCCCTGCCGGGGATCGAACCCGGGACCTCATTGGTGAAAGGCGAAGGAAGATACGCTGCGCCAACTAAAAGTTTACTTATAGTGGTTTCCATTTTAAACCAATTTAACTCATAACCATTAGTTACAAGGGCCTGCATATCTCCTTAAGGAGTATATTACTGGAGCTTTTTGAATGGGTCCCGTGTATAAACTTAACTGAAAACAGAATACAAATGTTGGATTTGGAAGTAGAACCAAACTTTCTAAGACGGCAACAGTTTTTTTTCCTCTCAGGCACTTTGCTATATAAGCTTCCCACAGTGTCTTATATATTCCCACTGTGTTAAGTAAAATTCCTAGAAAGTAGCAAGATCATGTACACTGATTATTGAAGCACCATTATGCTACCTGAGAAATATTGTTAGGTTTAAAAAGGGGTACCACTTGAATGTTGTGTCGTGCAATGCTTTTGAGGGATGTTTTATCGCCAACGAATTATGATGTAAAATCCATTAACCATTTTGTTACCATTGGTATTCATTTGTCTACTATTATTTTATTCTTTTCCAGATCCTGTTTGTCTTCATCGATGCCTCAGTAGATGCCAACACAAGAATCTTGGAGTACTTTGGGCTCAAGGACGACGAGCTGCCCACCATCCGTCTCATCACACTGGATGGCGACATGAAGAAATACAAGCCCGACTTTACAGACCTCACCACAGATAACATTAAGACATTTGTAGAAGCATTCCAAGATGGTAAACTTAAGGTAGGTTAGACGATAGCGATGAGAGGATTGGCCATTTTTGAATGTTTGTATGCATGGTTCAGGCACTCTGTAGAATGAGTTGTATATAAATATACTTTTCGGGTTGTCAGATTTGTCTCAAAGTCTAATTGGTATCCAAGAATTTTAAAGGAGGGAACTTGAAGCTGGCGGCATCTTTGTTCTACATCTGGATTAGTTGGTGCCCCGCCATGTTTAACGCTTGGTTAACTTTTAATTTTACAGCGTAGCACTTGATACACGGATGAAAGGTGCGGTTGGAAGTGCTGGTGTGCAAATCTGATATGCGTAATCACACTACGACAGGCTATATTCACTGTTATTTGATTCTGTGTGATGAAATCAAAGGTTACCAACTAATATTATTGAGGTACACCTATTCTCCTCCTTGGGCTTACAATCCATGATGACAATGAAAACAAAGCATGTGTGGATTTCAAATAAAAAACAAGATTTGAGATAACCGGCAACTGATTGGTCAACT
Organism: Ophioderma brevispina; assembly: GCA_023653785.1. Lineage (NCBI taxonomy): Eukaryota > Metazoa > Echinodermata > Ophiuroidea > Amphilepidida > Ophiodermatidae > Ophioderma > Ophioderma brevispina. The sequence goes on from JAMKCH010040359.1 coordinate 11,806, forward strand.
CAGGTTTTTATAGTGTCCGAGTCAAACTTCACTGTTTGGATGGAATTTGTCATGGAAGGATCTGTTGAGTGTAGCACCGGAGCACTGAGATGAGGGCACATGTGGTCCAGTGGATATGACAGCCGATTCATGATCTGAAAGTTCCGGGTTCGAGCCCCGCTGCGGCTAATGTGTTGTGCACTTGGGCAAGGCACTTTAACCTCACTTGCTTCGTCAACCCAAGCGATATTTGGGTAGCTGTTATGGGGAATATTACAATCTAAGGATTGTGCGCTTGGCCAGCTGCCGGCCTAGGTGAAGCGAAATGATTGTGACGATTTCTTGATGGCGGTGTAATAAGCAATAGTGCTGTGATCTTGATGAAATAGCACTATATAAAAGCCGGTGTATTATGTATATATTAATACTGGTGGTCTGTCTGTGTGTCTGTCTGATCATGTCTATTTTCTCAGAGACCGAGGGTCGCACGTTCCTGAAACTTGGTGGGTGGGTGCCCCTTGACCGTCCGATGACTGAGTTTGTATTGGTTAGTGGATCAAAGGTCATCAGGGGTCATTAAAGGTCAAATGGGGTAAACGTTGGTGTATGGACATGAAACTTGGTAGGGTCGATTGTTGATGCTGAGAATTTTAAAGGTCATGAAAAGGTCATCGGGTCATTCAAGCCACATGATCGCACAAGCCAGGTGATCGCAAAACCCGGGGACCGCCTAGTTCTTATTATTAAAGATGGTGTACATCATACCTGATGAATGAAAGAAAAAATGTCATGATTTCAATTTTGTAGGGTATGGTTAATGATTTGTGCTCATCTTCATTCTGTTGCACAGTTACAAAAACTGGACTTGCTGTACTTCAAGATGTTAAAGATTTTATTTTTTCATAGAAATTAAGGCAGCCTCTTTTTGTTGGTTTTCTTTTTCCACAGCCACATCTTATGTCAGAAGAAATTCCAGAGGACTGGGATTCAAAACCAGTTAAAGTGCTCGTAGGTAAAAACTTCCAAGAAGTGGCCTTAGATAAGAGCAAAGATGTACTTGTTGAATTTTGTAAGTACTATTTTATACTTTGTTAAAAATTAAAAACAAAACACAACCTGAAGTAGTCAAGTTATAAGCACATTTACTGTGTCGTCTACTCGCAATCGGAACATGAGGATTGCTTTTGTTATACTTTCATCAGTACCAAATTAGTGGGCCTATTCACTGTGAACTGATTAAGTACAGCGCAGGTGCAATACAGTGCAATGAATGCAACGAGTCTGGGTGAAAATTTATTAATGTTTCCCTGGAGATAGCCAGCGCACACAAGTGTTGAAAAAAAAAACGTGCACTTGGCCGGACTCGAACCGGCGACCTCCGTATTACTAGCACGGCGCTCTAACCAACTGAGCTATCAAGTCTGGGTTGGTAGAGGAGCGATAGATGTAATCTATAGGTGTTAGGTCCAAAAGGCGTCCATCGCTTTCCTAGCGGATAGCAACAGAACAGTATATTTGCATATGCTATCCGCTAGGAAAGCGATGGACGCCTTTCGGACCTAACACATATAGATTATATCTATCGCTCCTCTACCAACCCAGACTTGATAGCTCAAGTTAAAATTTCAACGAGTGTGGGTGTTTGCATTTAATAAAAGGTGAATAATTCCTGCCTATTTAGTGTTGATCAAAGTATAATGTGGGTGTGCTTGCGTGCATGCATGGTAAAATTTTAACACGTATACATCATGAACTGCTTTAAAAGGGTGGCGATGTTGCGCTTTCAGTATGCGCAGTTATATAATGTGCTTTATTTTCAAAACCTCATAAGATACGGGCTAAAAATAACTGAACTTGAAGATAGGGCAAACACGTGAAAAATCGTAATTAAGTAAATCATTACACTGAACTGATTTCCTTTACACCAATGTTGACTGAAACATATGCATTTCCCTTCTGAGAGTGGAATGCCCCAAATACCTATTTTAGCACCCCTAAAAGAAGAAATGGTCTCGACCAGTGACCCCAGGTCACACCCTGTCGACCATAGCTCTTCCTCAATTCCGTTTTGGCCGCCTTACCAAACGGACGCGTGTTACCGCAGCTCTGTCATTAGCAGCCAAAATTAACTGAGATTTTTGATACTGGACTAGTTGTCGTCTCATACGGAATACTCCTACTACTATACCATAACTATCTGGATATATTACTGGACTATATACTGGATTTATAG
>JAMKCH010040360.1:0-29092 GCA_023653785.1 Ophioderma brevispina
TTGCAACCAAATTTCTTCTAAAAATGGGTATAATTACATTATACCCTTCGCACCTATTCTGTACATGTGCTGTTATTTGTTAATGGAATATAAACACATGATAAGAGAATAGGATGGGGAAATGGTGAAAATTGTAATTATGCTTAAGGCCTCAGTCCACACAGCAATTTTCTGCAAGGAAAACACATTCCAGACTGCTCCAGATTGGTGCAGATTGACCAATTTTGAAAATCGTGAGCGTCTTCTTTTCTGTGTAGTTTTGGCAAGGTCGGGGCCTGTTCCGTACAGTCGGCTATAGTCTTCCCCATTATTTGCTAGAAAACGCCGCTTCCAGACTGCTCAAGAATGGTGCCGATTGGCCTTTTTTACTTTTTGTGAAGTGTTAAAAAAAAAAATCGTGGAGAGTTTTGTCAAATTTTTCACGTGCTCCCGACCACACAAGACTGCAGAAGACTGCACAGGACAGTTCCAGACTTGGCCAAAACTACACACGAAAAAGGAAAACTACTCACGATTTTCGAAAAATGGCCAATCGGCACTTTTTTTTTTTTTTTTTTTTTTTTTTTTTTTTTTTTTTTTTTTTTTTTTTTTTTTTTTTTTTTTTTTTTTTTTTTTTTTTTTTTTAAGCGGTTTTCCAGCAAATAATGGGGAAGACTACAGCCGACTGTACAGAACAGGCACAGACCTTGCCAAAACTACACATGAAAAAGAAAGACTGCTTACGATTTTCAAAAATTGGTCAATCGGCACCAGTCTGGAGCAGTCTGGAAGTGGTTTTCTTGCAAAAAATCGGCTGTGTGACTGAGCCTTAAAATGTCACACATGTTCATCTTGATTTTAGAAGTTCTCTTATATGTTGCTCATTGGATATTCCCCTCTAGAGAGCTGAATTTCAAGTTGATTTAAATATGATAGCTTGTCATGATTTCATCACAATGCACCACATGCAACTGTGCTTTCATTCCAGTTAACTTACAGAACAGAGAATACATTTGGCATGATTTTATCTAGACTACACAGGTCTGGACCAATTAGACCAAACACATCTGGACCATTTAGACTAAACATATCTGGACCATTCCAACTAAACAGATCTGGACCATTCAGACTAAACAAATTTACAAATGTAAGATATTTGTTTTGATGTCTGGATGTCATGGGCACAGGACATGAATCATAGTAATCCCTAAGAGTTCTGGTCATTAGTTTTTTAAATGGCTGAAATCACTTAGAAACAAATATTCTTTTACTGAACTTAGAATCAACAAGCATTGTCAATGCTATTATCATTAGCCGGTTATATTATCTGGTCATGCAGATCACTGGTGGTTAGTTGTGACCAAAACTTTCTCACCATATTTGACCAACCAGAACTAATGGTCTTTTTTCTGAATTGCCCAACTGGAACCGATTCAAAGAACCTTAATTGCATACCAAATGCCATTTTTTTTACCATGGTGTACATGTACTTAAAATAAGTATCCTTTGGGTGCAAAAAGAAGACCAACTCTTTTAGGAAAAAAAATCAGAAATTCACCTTGAACCACTAAGTTAAGGAATTCTGCAGAAATAGAACTTTAAAGGAGGATGGCCCGATTTAAGTATATGAAATTTTCGTCTTGATAGATTGGCCTTCACCCCAAAACTCCATCTGCAAAGTTTCGTGCCGATATTTCAAGCCGTTTTGATGTAAGAGCTAAAAACGTGATTTTGTAAGCCCCATAGAGTACTGTGTAAAATTAATATTGGTCGACCATAAAGGGGCACATTTTCACTCATAACTTCCAAACCAAACATCCTTTATCCCTAAGATTTCACAGGGTAAATGAGAAAAATAGTAGCTTTCTTCTGATATCAAAATTTTGGCCACTTCCGGTAAAATCTGGACTTCTGGGGACGAGGCTATTAGCGATCAGGCCATGGACCTTTAAAGTGATCTGACCTCCCATCAGTAGGAAGGTTTGTCACAGGACTTCCCTTTTTAAATGTTTTTTTTTTTAATTTACAATGGTTTCAAACGACTCCAGTGTGAGGACTATGACCTCAAATTAGTGTCCTCCTCATTTTCTTGAAAAGATTTACTAAAACACAATTTTGAAATATTGAGATTTTCTCTTCATATTTAATTTACAATACCAACCCATCGCATAATTCCCAAGGTTCTGAAGGCCTCTTGAATTGATGATCCATACAGCCACCTTTACTTCCTCTGCCCATCTTTGGTGCTAATGAGCCACAAGAATACATCTGCAAATAAATGTATAAATATCAGTGTCTTACACTATAAAGGAAAGCAAAAGAACATATTTAAGAAATAAAGGGTTTGCAGCGTCATTTATGGGCGAATAATGTGTCCGAGGTCAGAAAAACTAAATAATGGGCGAGGCGCAGCCGAGCCCACTATTTGAAAGTTTTTCTGGCCGAGGATACATTATGAGTCCATAAATGACACTGCAAACCCTTTATTTCTATTCTATTACCAAAAACAGCTTCATTAACCCTTCCTTGGCCGAAGGGCAGCCATTTTAAAAAATTGGGTGATTTTTGGGTGATTTTATAATAGCTGCTGCATATTGTCTAGGGATAATAATTTCTCCAAATGGTTGATGTTTTTGTTGAGTGAATAATTTTGCTCAAATATATGATATTATCACTAAGGACAAATTTGTATTTGAATAAAATGCCAAATAAAACAAAAAAATGAGTAAATTGTGTGTGGAATTTCATTTTTATGTCAATTTTATAAGTGTTCATTTTTCCATGAAATAAAAGCACTATCACTACCCTGGGGATTTTTTTGTATTGTGTGTATTATCTTTGTAATTTACTGTTATTGCAATTGTAAGAAGTCATGATGTTTGAACTTTATTTTGGATTTTTTTTTTGACTCGTATACGGGTATGACTATTTAACCACATTCTGATAAAAAAAATCAAAGCTTAGTCTTATAGTACAAGAAAAACCTAACCTCTTTCGGCACACTTGTGTTGACCCGTAGATACTGTCCTTACTGTCAACTAGTCTGGAGCCAGCTGCATGGCACAGTGTCGATCTGCTTGTTTACTGGTGAATGCTGTTGTTTTTTGTAGTGTACTAGCAATGAAGCAACGCCATTGATTGATGCCAAACTCAGCACTATCATTGCAAACTCGGCCAATACAATTAAAAATTAACTGGAAACCCTCATTTGTTGCTTGCCCACAATGTAGCCGGCTTCGCACCGCCCTTCAGCCCCGGCATGATGACCGTACACGATCAATGACTCTCACTGAGCTGATTGAGACTCGGTGACCGGCCGAAATATTACTCACTACTGATTAGGCTAAGTCTTGCTCCTACTTGGGCATCTCTCTATCCACATCGATTTTTGGTTCAAATGCTAAGTCACTGCCTCTAAAATCTCCTTCGGCGTCACTATGAATGTTCTTGAAAAAGAGGGTTTTACTTCCTTCATTTTCATCGCTTCAGCAACACAACGCCTTTTTATCTACAGCACGATTCAGCTGTCCAGTGTTCTATTCTATGTTAGCTATTTTTCGCAAAACAGGCGCAATTCATTGTTGAGACTTGCTCCCAATGCCCATCTTTGCCACTGATTTTCAAGGAAACTTCGCCATATCATGAGGTTATTTAGGGGTTGGACATCAGAAACCCGTACCTTATAAAGCATAAAAAATAAAACACCGCGACAGTATAGGTTCCAAAGGGCCGATAACAAAACGGCCTTTTCTATTGGGTGTTAAACGACCTTTGGACCGAGGTCGATGCCTGGTTTTACGTATTTTCCGATTGGCCGTTGGACGTAAATGGCAGCACATCATTAATGACGTCACATTTGTTTTGATAGAGAAGTCGAGCACTTGTGCCACAGTACGGTTAATAAGAAAATGCCATGGCGACCCATTATTGCAGAAGAATGGGCAGGTAAACTGACCCAATACGGAATGCTGCATTTTCAATAATGCGGCAGCCAGAGGTACTAGAATTTATGTTTTGAGTGATACCTAGGTAGACTAATCAATCAGATACAGGAATTACTAATTACTATGATTTGCCTTATATAATACCATTTTAGCATTATATAATGTATTTTTACTGTTATATAATACTATTTACATTAGTTAATACATTTACTTTATATATTTTACCTTATTTAATACATTTTACCTTATATATTTTTTACCTATTTAATACATTTCCTTCATATATTTTTTACAGGCGTATATATATATATATATCAGTCTGATCTTGCTTTTGTTTTAGAAGTGGGATTAGGGTCACACTTTCGGGGGCCTGCATGCCCGTTAGGGACTCCCCTTTTGCACCACACTTCAGCTTTTAGATGTTATATTTGTGCAACATAGATAATAAACTAAAATACCAATCTTGGCAGAGTCCAAGCAACGTTAAATGGAATATTTGTAGACCAGTTGGAATGCTACTGTGTGTGTTAGATATCTTAGATAAACAGTAAGTAGTTTATTTAAAAAGACCATAGTTGATAACCAGGGATAATTGTTCATACCTTAAGTTCTAAAGGAATCGTTTTTGCCACCTAAAAGTAAAAGGTTATGAGAAAAACATGAGCTTTCTCTCAATCTCAATTTATATAGATGAAGGGGGGAGGACAGGCTGTTTTTTGGTTTGTCTGTGACCTTCGGGTCATCCACTTTAAATATATTCGTTATTGGTTTAATTCAGTTGTATTTTAGGAGTTCTTACCTGTCTATTGGTATGCAGTTCAATGTCAATGTCTGGTAAACCTATTGAAAATATCAATTTATACATAAGGTGTGGAGGGGGGACAGGCGATTGGGGCCATCCCCTTTAAATATTTCTTATCGTTGTACCTGTTCTATTGGTATGCAGTTCAATGTCATTGTCTCGTAACATCTTGGACAACTCCAAACTGTGCTGGCATGGTGTCAAAACCTCACGAATACCTCTCTGTAGCGTTAGGTTGGTTCTCCAGTGCCTTCCAATTCCCCCAGGGATTTTCTAAATAAAGTGAGTGTGGCTTCTTCCCCTGAAAATACAAGACAAAAACAGTTCTTACAACAAATATCAAACCAAGTAACAATATTATGTGACATATATATGAAGACACTTAACAAAGTTAACTTTTGCATTTGCATTTCTGGTATTTGTGGACGAGGTATATTTAGGGATAAAAGGGGCATTTCGTGATCCACATGCCTCCCCCCCCCCAACTTGCGGACCTAAGAAGTTGAGAGGTTTATATTGAACTGTTGGACGAGTATATAGACGGTACATCCACCATTAACTAATCTATTTCCGGCCAACATATTCACTAGTATTTTGATTCGTGCAACGATCCTACAAACGTTAGCGTTTGCGGAGTAGACCCATTACCGTAGTTTAAGTAATTACGCTTGGTTATGCTCGATGTTGGCTCGCTGAGCCAACACTTCAATGGAACCAAATGGTGATTCATTCAAAAAAGATGTTCCTTAACCGTAATTGAGTGATAAATGTGCCAAAAGTTGCCTCCATTCCGCTCGTTTGAGTAGACACATTTTCGCTCGTTTTAACTAAATGCCGCTTGTTATTGCTCGAGGTTGGCTCACCGAGCCAACCACTCTAATGGAAACCAAATAGATGATCTCATTCAAAAAAAGATGTTCATTAAACGTAATTGAGTGATAATGCGCCCAAAATCGCTCCATAATGATATATGGTGCGTTCTTTACACAAATATGGCATATTCCCAGTCTGAGGAATAGATCAGATATTCACAGTACTCCCCCTGTAATAACGGCATACCTCATGCATTCCATCGGTTAGCATACGAGGGTGTAACGTAAAAAATCAAGGGGAAGAGCCGTATGACATCGGCAGTGTTTTTTTTTTTTTTTTTTTTTTTTTTTTGTTTTTTTTTTTTTTTTTTTTTTTTTTTTGGTTTGTTTTTGGTTGTTTTTTTTTTTTTTTCGGGGTTGTGTGTTGGTGTTTTTTTTTTTTTTTTGGTTTGTGTGTTCTTGTGTTGGTTTGGTTTTGTTTTTTTTTTTGTTTTTTTTTGTTTGGTTTTGTTTTGTTTGTTTTTTGGTTTTTTTTGTTTTTTTTTGTGTGTTGTTTTTTTTCTTGGTTTTGGTTTGTTTTTATCGCACGAGATAAAAGGTACCAACATTTCATAATTTTTGGACTTCACCCAAATCAAGAATTTAGTTCAAGTTATTGATCTTCAAATGGATACAAGATGGCAGCGGTGGTTTTGTACAGAATAAGTGAAAAAGAGTAAATTGTGGCAAATTAGAGAAATGAGGCGAGTAATTTTAGAATCACTGCTGAGGCTGTTGTTTTGATTGGGTAGTTGATACGTTACATTCACATTGTGACGTGTTCACTAATTCGTCCGATCTCTGTTGAAGATACACCGTTTGTGTCAAGGTTTTGCGGCAATTTCGGGACTTTTGTTGAAAATGGATAGAAGAAGCAGGCAAGACGCGAATTAGGCCCTGGCATCTGAGTTGATTTTTGAGTATTGCCATCCTCGTTCGCAATGCAACCCTAAAATACGAAGCAAATCAGACGCATTCTTTAATCGGAATGACGTGTTCGTTATGGACCGCTCTAGGAGAGTACGCCAATTAAAAACGTTCATCACGGTAGAAAGTTCCTTTACTAATGCCCTCCCAAATGATGGGCCAATTTCTGAGTACCGAGTATGTTATGTTTAGGCCCTGCGAATGACACGCTTTCGCTTTGCTCCGCCCATGTGGTAGCCGTTCATAACCTGTCGAGTCCCATGACGGCCCCAATGATGTCTTACCCTTACTTCCGTCATGCGCTATATGACGATGTGCCCGTTTACCGCTTGAGGCCTGCCTGGTGTATATGGCCTCCATTTTGGCTTCCCCTTTTCAACCATTTGTCTCAATTCTTTGAGCCCGCTCTCACCGGCCCAGTCATTTGTTTCCTATCCACGCGGGAACAGGGGGCCTCCCCTAGTGTTTTGCTCCGTGCCCCTGTTAGCTTGCACCTAATACGGGGCCGTGGGGACGGTCCCAAGAATGCTAACATTCGTCAATGACTCAGCTGTCTGCATCCACTCACCGTCAAACATTGCAAGCTCTGGGACGTTCCCCCCCCCGTTTCTCTCTTGCAGTGCTGTCTGATTGTGCACTCTGCATTGCTGGTGCAAGGTCCTGTTTATGCATCAGCTGTGCTGTCATGGTCTCTTGTTTCCCGAATACTCTGTGTAGCTTTACGAGAGTCCGTATATCTAGGAGAGCTTGAGCAAGTAAGCTCGGGTCAGGTGCAGATATTTGCAATCAGCTAGGTACACGTGTATGGATAGCTAGTATTATCTACATGAACTGTTGACAATAGGTAGATTTTATGTTCACACACAGGCCAGGATTTATTATATGTTCAATTCCATGTGAGCAGAGTGCTGATAATTGTATTGCTAATGTCGTCTTGCCGCGAAAGTGCTGGGGAATTCAAAATAGATTCCCACTCCCCCCCGTAAATTGTCGGACGAAGAGTAGAGAGGTCGTGGGTGATTATCCTTGGACTGTGGATTTATGATCGTCGAGGGACTTAATTATCTTGTCGTCTTGACCGCTGGAGAAAGATACCTTCAGGACGAGAAGGATTCCTTTGGAATATAATACCTGAGGAGTTTGTATGAACTTGTGCGCTGTCATTTTGGAGTCTTCGCTGTGAGGAAATAGCATCGTTGAACTGCCAACGCTTTTCAACACAGGACCACTAGTGTAAACAATAAGTAATGCTGAAACTAATTGTGTAGTATGAATTTGGTTGGACAACAAAATTTTGAACCAAATCAAGTAAAGATCATTAAAATGTTATTATATTAATTTAGATCATTTGTGCACAAGGCTCATTTTTTGTGTTTGAAAGGTATTTCTCGCCTTAGAGGCTACGAGGAGTCATAACAGAATGGGGGCCGCCGGGAATGAATTGAGGATAAATTTGAGCCTTTTTTCAGAATTTATACACCAAAAAGTTATATATATGTAAACATGTGCCATTTTGGAATACAAATTGTGTGTGTATTAATGTACTACATGTAGTTTGGTTCAAGTTAATATATAGTGTTGTAGAGTACAATCATCACAATGGAGTTTGATCAGAAGTGTTCATAGGGCAAATAATTGGGAGAAGTTGATGAGCTGAGAAAGCCTGAGTTAATGAAATAGCCAAGCATTAGGATTGAGGAAAACATCCTATGAGAAAGCAAGTCATCAAAATAATTGATTGAAACGTTGTCCGGAAGAAAAAAATTTGTTTGGGGGGGGGGATAGTTTTTATTTGGAAAAGATAGAAGAGGTACTGGAACAGGGCAGAAGTGATTTGCCGTCAAATTAAAAGAAACTGAAATGAAAAAGAAATTAGAGAACAGAAATTGAATTGGAAAGAGAAAGTTGCAAATGCAGATGCAAAAAGAAAGGCAACAAAAAAGAAATGGGAATTGCAAAAGAAATGAAAACAAAAGTGAAATGGAAATTGGAGATTGAAAAAGAAAGAGCTAGCAGACTCAACTAGAGTTAGAAAAATTGAAACAACGGCTATCTCATCGACTCTTCCAGAAATCGGTTTGATGCGGCGAAAATATTCGCCTGTTCCAAAATTTCAGGAACGAACAAGAAGTAGACAAAATCAAATACTTCTTACACTTGAGAAATTGCCAAGAGCTTGAACTGGGCCCAAGGAGTCTGGACCTTGTTGCTACGTCAGTTTCCATTGGTAAAGCCCGAGAAATATATCGGCCATGTCATTAGACAGATGTGTGATTATGCCGAGGTTAAGCAGGCAGTGCTAAGCATCTGAATTGGTGCCAGAGGCATATAGACAAAATTCAGGTTGGTCAGAAAAAGGATGACCAGGACCATGTGATTTGTGCTCGTGTAAAGGAAACAATGTTTGATCGCTGGCTTTCTCCAAAGAAGTCGGGCAAATTTGGGTCAACTTGGGAGTTGATGTTAGTTGAAGAGTACAAACAGTGTCTACATCCAAAACACATCTGGATGAAATTGACAGTTTGCGTGAAGCAGACGTAAAGGCGACGATTATGCATTGAGCACCAAAAATTAAGTAATACTAGTAGGCCTGGCCAAGAATTTTAGTAAACAAAGTACAACAATAAAGTGGGGGGGGGGGGTTTCTAACAGCGTCTCATGGTACGCTCAGGAGGGGAAATCCAGTCAGGCCCATGAAAAGGGAGTAAGACAGTAATGGTGCTAATCAAAAACAGGGGATGGGACCAAATCCACAGTTCACATGCAATCACCGTAAAAAGACAGGACATTTAAGGTACGGTGTTGGGAGATTTACAGGATATCCACCCACAAAAGGAGGGGGCCAAAGTTGAGTCAAAACCAAGAGGTTGTGCAGTTACTTTGAGGTAAAAGTCATTCTCGTTCAGAACAAGAAATCCAAAAAGGGAATTGACACAGAAAAAGTTTAAGGGATGACTTTAAGCGTTTTGTTTTGGAGGGATTTGGGTCATTTCAGGTGATAGTTTAGATCAAAACCCAGTAGATCATGCGGGACACGTGCTGCGCGCAGTCCATGATGTTGGAAGAGCCAACTTCCATTTGGATATTTGAGAGTTCCACAGGAAAAATAGTGCATTGATTTAGGGGATAGGTATGGATTGGATTAGTGTCCCTCTTCACAAACTGATTGAAATCAGACTTGGTTTCGGGAGCTGTCACAATTGGTGTTAGACAGGAACTCCCAGTAAAAGGGGTTTCCATGTTGTTAGGGAATGATTTGGCAGGGGAAAAGTACTCCCAGATCACATAGTTTCCCAGGTTGCCCGGACGTGGATAAATTTGATGAGGGAAATAGACATTTTTCCGGCATGTGCAGAAAGGTCAATGACCAGAAAGGCCTCACAGGAAAAAAACAGTGAGGCAGGTGATGAGCCAAAATACTCACACATATAGGAAGAGCGGTGAGGATGACTTGCGTCCCAAATTTAGATGTGATTACTTTTCTCTCAAAATTGGGGAATTGGAGGGTTCATTCTTACTCTTCAGGGGAGACCTAATTCCTGGTAGTAAAAATCCAGCCCAGACCAGACTGAGCACAAACAAAGTGACAAGCTGGTTAAACAATGAAAATCCAGCCGCTGAGAATGATAGAGTTAGGGATGTAAGGAGACCTTTAAGCCAATGACAAGGGTAATGAGCCGAACACCGACCCAGGCACGTAGGAAATTAGGGAGAGGGCATTGTAGCAACAGGAAGCCGAGGGCAATTCCTGAATGTTTTCTACAAACAAATGTGTCCTCAGGAGAAAAAGGCGGCCACCTGATGCATTTGTAGATGAAGAATGGACCGTTGTGCATCAAATTGTAGTTGCCAAAGGTATACCATAGGGAAGTGATAGGAATAGCCCACGATAGTCCATGGCAGGACACTTAGGTGTGAGAAGAAAAACCATGACAGAATTAGGGTCATTTGGTGGACTACACTCAAGAAAAAGATGTGTCCTGAGTATTGTAGATTGTACACCATGTCAAAAATGGGGGGCAAGCCCACAATCAGAAACAATTCTATGCTCCCTTGCAACCAATCCCAGCATTGCTGGCATTAGTTTTAGGGTAGGTGTTGATGTGCGTGTAGGGCCACTTCCCAAGACCACGTCAGGAAAATCAGTATTTATGACCATCATGGGTGCTTCTACATGGTTCCCGGGCTAAACACTTGAGAAAGATTTAGGGCACAAAGTATTGTGAAAGAAGCTCTAACAAAGTTTTTCACCCTGTTAGGCCTTCCAAAAATCATTGCGTCTGATAAGGATCAAATTTCATGTCAGGTTTGTCCCAACAAGATTATGGACAGTTGGAATTCTGCAAGTACAGTTCTCAGCATGCCACCCAGAATCCCAAGGGGCCCTAGAAAAGTACCACCAAACATGAAAAACCATGATCAAAACCTAGTGTTTGAATGTGAGCCGGGATGGGCTGATGGAGTTCATCTATCACCCTGTTAGTTTGCTCCCAGGGAGGCTGTACAAGAGTCCTTAGGATTTAGTCCCTTGACGTTGGGTTTGGTCAAAGTTAGGGGCCCCGCCTTGACACTCCTGCAAGCACAGTGGTTGTGTGCCATCCTAATGTGAATTTTTTAGCCTATGTGTCTCAATTCAGCCACGGCTCCACAGCGCCACTGACAAGCTGACCTTGCCCCCCCAAACTCTCCCCCCGAGTCACGGCACATGCCCCCATGGTCTGCCACCGCTGCGCGGCCCCCCGAGGTATTCACGCCCGGTGATTTCGCGTTTGGCACTTTTTCCCCACGACACGGGCCTCCCTTTGCCCGCCCGTATTCTGGGGACCCCTTGCGATTGCGCACCCCCCAGTGGGGTGGCCGCCCTTGACTCTGTGATCCCAACCCCGGTAGCGTCAACACGGCGCCACTTTGTCCCTCACATATGCTCAGCGCGTATCCTGCACGCGCTGCGCTCGCCTCCCCTGTGTCCTGTATCTAGAGTGCTGTTGTTTCAACTGGTGACATCCACCCCCCCGAGAGTTAGCCTTTGAAGCAAAACAGCATGTTGTCACCCCGACACCTGAGTATGGTGTCCACTGCCAATTCTGCCCTCACTTGCCCATTTCGCCCGACGACGTCGGTCCCCCTCTCCCTGGTCCACTCCGGTGCGTTGAACGCGTTCCTTCCTGCGTGGGCCGACACATCTTCCGATGTCCCTCTGCCCCCTGCATCCCCCCCATGCCCCTTGGCCTTTGGTTACACCCAGTCGCCCGACACACCCTTGCAGCCTCTCCGGCGCAGCTAGCCGTGGCTTGGCCATTTCCGGCTCCAGGTCCCCCTCCGCCTTTGCTGCCCTTGGGGGACACCGTGTTAACTCCCCTCTCCTTCTTTTATGATACTTTACATTTGGCGTATTTTGTGGCTGCCCACGAGTCTCGCTTCTTGACCACCTCCCGTTGTCCCAGCGCTTTGTCACGCTTGTTGAGCGGTTTACCTTACCCGCCGCCAAGTCGGCCCTCCGCCATCTTTCTCACTCCGTCACCTGCAGCCGAAATTATTGGCTTCGCTGCGACACGCTTGTACGCCGGAATAGCAGCGTCTACGTAATTGGGGTGCCGCCCTTTGAGGGTTTCCGGGTGGGTGGCAGACACACACCCTATCGCTTGCCGGCCAGCCCCTTCCCGACCATTTTCTTCCCCGTGTTCGCTCCTTTTGCCCCCTGGGTCCCCCTGTATGCCCCCCTTCCCCCCCACCCTGGTACCGGGTCTCGCAGCCCCTTTTGGCCCCTTTCCTTTCTTTTCCACTTTTTTTCCGGGGCGGCTGTTCTCTGGCCTCCCCTTTTTCTGCGTACCGACCTTTTAGAACCCTTATTATGTGTTGCCCATACCTTCTAGTTATTGTTTGGCGCCCAGCATTCCAACCCCCGCGAGTGCGGCCTGTCTGTTTTGTTTACTCTCCCGGAGGAGCCGGGGCCTCCCCTCGTGTTTTTGTCAGTGCCCCCTGTTTACATCACGAGGCCTTTGTGCTGACCCGCTTGGGAGTGCGGCGGACATGTCCCACTGGCATAGTGCCTGTTCGCTTCTTCGTCCTGCCCGTAAGCTGTTTCTGCCTTCCCCCCCGATCACACCATGAGTGCGGCTCTGGGCCTTCCTCCAGCCGCCACAGGGATTCTCTCTCGTGACCGGATGGGTGATCTTTCTTGTGCCTTGATTCTGCTTGCTGTGTGCCGCGTTGCACAGGTCATGTGTTATGCAGGCGTGAGAATAGTGCTTGCTCCATGTGTACTTTTTAGACTGGGCTTTTTGTGCCTGTCCGTCTATACGGAGGCATGAGGCCTCCGTCCGCAGGTCCGGCCCGTTGCCAGTCAGTATACCGTTGGCCCGTGTTTTATCACATACTGGGTAGACGACTTTTAGCTGACCCACACGGAGTTCCCAGGAGGATTAATATACTGTTACAGCATTCGGTGAATGAGAGTGCTGTATATTATTTCTGACTGTCGGTCTTTGAAGCCGCAAGTGTGGGAATTCAAAATCGGAGATTCCAAATTGTGGACGGATAGAAATCGTCGGCTGATTATCTTGGACTGTGGATTGATTATCGTCAGAGGGATAATTGATCCTTAGTCGTCTTGAACTGTATGGACAAGATTGACTTCAGGACTGAGCAGTTCCTTGGCAATACCCCTGAGGCGTTTTGTCTGCCCTTGTGCGCTGTCCTTTTGGAGTGTTTGCTGTGCGGCCCTCTCATCGTGCCACTGCCCCGCTTTCCCCCAGGCCACTCGTACACCCCCCTCCGTACTATTCACCTCATGTGTCGTGATGTCGTCTGTTTGTTTTGGGAAACCTTCTGACCAATGTCCTTGCCGCCAGTGTGCCACCGACCAGTCTGTCCTTCCCCTTTTCTTCTCTCTCCTTTGCTCTTGCCCACGAGCCAGCGGTCTCCCTTTCTTCTGTGTTTATAGTCACCGAGCCCGCGGTAGTGTTCTGCACAGAAACCGCACTGGCGTGTGCCAGTCATACCCCCTGGGCACTTATACAATCTGTCCGGGTAGTGGCCTGTATGTGACATATGGGATGGCCTCTCTATAATAAACGCCCCATTTTTGTGTCGCACTGCAAGCCCTGCACGCCTGTGTAGAAATGGACGGGACAAATAACTACTCTAGTCGACGCGAATTCGATGTGTCCGTCGTGCCACAGTATTATGACTCAGTATCTTTTTATAAAACTGCTGAGGGCCAGGCTAACCGTTCCCAGATTACTTCAAACTTGATAGGATGCAATAGAGTAGTGAAGTCCGCATATATGTGATGGTGTCGCTTATGCGCATTATTTGCATATGCATTGATTGTGTCGCCTTAACGAATGTTCCTGAGGCATGAGATACAGTCACATGTCTGGGTTGTCAAGATATGTCCGGGAATAACCAGTAGGGTCAGGCAGGGAGGGTGATGCCGGCAGAATGTGACTGTGGGTTCACCTCGTTTTTTTAACAATGCTCTGCGGGCTACACGCATGATTCTTCTCCCCGATTTACTTCAAATTGTATAGGATGGGAGAAGTGAAACCGCGGGCCGCACTATCTTGTGTAGCTTTTGGCTGCCATATTTGCATTTCATGAATTTTGCTTAGCTTATTTGCATATTTTCAGAACATTTCGGTTACCCTTTTTTTAACGCTCTCTGGCTACCCTGCTCTCCCGATTTCTCGACTTGATAGGATGATCGAGTGAGGTGCCAGAATACTATCTGTGGCTTTTGGCTGCATTATTTGCAATTTTGTCATGGCATCTTAATTAGCTTGATTTTCGGCCGGTTCAACCTGCCATCCTTTCCCCCTCCCGGCTTGTGTGTCAGTTCTCTGGTCGGTCCCGGTTGTCCCCCATCCCTCTCCACTGACTCCCCCACACTTCGGGATGGTGCGCGAGGCGCGTGCCACGGCAGTAGCGCGGTCGGATCCCGCAGCCTCTCCCTCTCTGCAGCAAAGCCCGTTCGGTCCGAGCAGTGGGTGATAGGGAAGTGCTAAAAAGTAGTATCAGGCGAGGACACAGGAAGCATGCAGATCCGAGAATGCCAATAAGCCGTGCGGTCAATGTAATATAGCGCACAAAACCATAACAGCACTGATGATTTGAAAAGAGACCGGGTACATCGAATCCGACAAGAAATGCACCATCACTGCACGACCCACATGAAAACCTATTATGTGTGCGCTCTTCTGTGCCATTTGCAAGTTCCGTTACATGGGCTAGGTATGCAAATGAGATAATTAAAATATGCATAATTGCGTCCAGCGCATGCGCTAAGACTTAAATGGTACATCGATATGCCATGCTATTCCTTGTAGGCATGAAAAAACTAACAACTATAATCATCTTGTTGTGTGGATTATCAGTAATGGAGGGGAGGTGGGGTGTTGGAGGGGGCAGGGTGGGGTGTAAAGGTCCGAGGTGGAAAAGGTACGGCGGGAGGGGTAGGAGGTGGTTGATCTGGGTTAGGGTCGGGGTTGGGTGGTGTGCGTCGGACGGGTGGGGTGCGTCGGGACGGGTGGGGTGCATCGGCGAGGGGCCAGGGTTTACCTCGTGTGACCTTGGTGACCGTAGTGACCTTGTGACCCATAGTGACACTTTGGGACCCTAGGCGACCTCACTGACCCATGTGACCTTGGTGCTGCCCCTGTGCACTTGGTGTCAGAGTTGAACCTTGGCACATACCCCATGTCGACCTGTGTGCCCCCCCAATGTGATCTTTTGTCCACCGAGACCAATCCTGTCCACCCACACAGACGAGAAGATAATACAATGGTGTACAGCACGCACGGTCGTAGAATGGCCGAGAAACGCGGTATGAGAGGGGTTGAGGCTTTCACGCGGATGAAACCTAACCAGTAAAGCCCAGGGAATCCCACACCGGAAATCGACCGGTGTTGACAAACCCCACACAAGAGATTGCGCAAAAATCAAAAGTCTATCAATACGAAAATACAATAGGCGAAAAGCATCTATCAAAATACAGCCATTCATCATTATTCAAATTAAAGAGACCGCGTGCTTTATTTTTAACTTGGCCCAGGCATACATGTTACGACAATTAGCCATTCCGCCTTCAGGGTCAGCCCACAAGCAACTGGGCTGGCAAAGTACCCCCCGGTCACAACCCACCCAACCAGGTGCACGAATCCACACGGGGGGTGACCGCTCTTGTTATGTGTTATTACTAGTCTTCAAAATACCTTGGGCTACCTGATTTTTTATTAAAAACATATGGCGGCGCAAAATACCAAATGTACTTAAAATGATTTTTTTGTCCGTTGTGAACTTCACGAGAAACCATTCCCATTGTAATTTACAAACACCATAGGTCTGTGCTTTTGACAAGAGTGACATTCAGACAAATCAAATGATGGCCGCCACAAAAGCTCAATACAATGTGATTACCTTAAGTTTGTTCTTAAGGATAATTATCGTAATGTAAAACTGATGCATCTTAACTTATTGTTGACTACTAAAAGAAAACAAACAGGGCTATCATTGTTTCTCAAAATGGAGTAAAAAAGAATCAAAATGGTGACTTCGGTAATTACAGTAAAGAGGTGTACCGGTTTCCAGCCAAATAATATTTATTCTATTCTTAAAGCCACTCTCAGCCACTTTCCCCCAAATTCAAAATTCTAGTGGCCATTGTTGGTCTCGTAATTAGATAATGTTGGTCATAAACCACACATGATAGTTGTGAAACAGGACACTTAAGCGTTTTGAAGTGGTCTTGAAAGCTGCCCATTTCTGGACGTTTTAGACCTTAAAACAGCGTGTGGAACGTGATGTACCTACGCTATACTCTTTTTAAATTGGTCAACACGCGAGTGTGAACATGCTAAACCAATCATTAGTACTGACAAATACAGCGTTTTAAACTTAGCCACTTACAGGTTTCCTGATACATGCGGCTTAGGTATGCAAATGAGCTAATTAAATATGCATAATTGCTGTATCGCTAAAATGGTACATCGGATATGCAATATTCCTTTGCTACATGAAAAAACTACCATACCATACATCTTGTGTGTGGATCATATGGAGGGGAAGGGTGGGGTGTTGGGGAGGGGGCAGGGAAAAAAAAAAAAAAAAAAAAGGGGTGTAAGTGTCGAGGTGGGGTACGTCGGGAGGGGTAGGGGTGGTGTGCATCTGGGTAGGGTCGGGGTGGTGGCGTCGGAAGGGTGGGGTGCGTCGGAGAAGGGTGGGGTGCATCGGCGAGGGGCAGGTTGACCTCGTGTGACCTTGGTGACCTTATGTGACCTTGGTGACCCCATGTGACCTTTGTGACCCTATGCGACCTCAATGACCCCATGTGACCTTGGTGACCCCCTGTGAACTTGGTGACCCATGTGACCTTGGTGACCCCATGTGACCTTTGTGACCCCATGTGATCTTTGTGACCCCATGTAAAAAATCATTTAAAAAGAATACGAAAAATACAATTAGTGTGACGGTCGTAAATGGCCGGAAGCAGATGATGAGGGGGCTTCACCGCGGTGAAAACCAACCAGGTAAAGCCCAGGGAATCCCCGTATCGCGGTGAAAACAAGGTGCGCAAAATCAAAAAGTCTGATCAATACGAAAAATACAATAGGCGAAAAGCATCTATCAAAATACCAGACCATTCCATCATTACAAATTAAAGGACCGTTCTTTATTTTTAAAGGGCCATTGCATCAGTTACCAATTAGCCATTCCCTTCAGGGTCATCCCAAACTGGGCTGCAAAGTACCACCGGTCACAACCCACCAAACCACAGGTTGCACGAATCCACACGGGCGGTGACCGCTCTTGTTATGTTGTATATACTATATTCTTCAAAATAAACTCTTGGGCTACCCTGATTTTTTATTTAAAAACAATATGGCGGCCAAAATACCAATTCTTACTAAAAATGTATTTTTTCCGTTGAGAAATTCACACAGAAACCCAATTTCCCATTTTAATTTACAAACACATAGGTCTTTGCTTTTGACAAAGTGAAATTCAAAAAAATTCAAAATGGCCGCCACAAACGCTCAATACATTGATGGATTACCTTAAGTTTGTTCTTAAGGATATTATCGTAATGTAACTGATGCATTCTTAACTTATTGTTGAGCTACTACAAGAAAACATACAGGGCTATCATTGTTTCTCAAAATGGCAGCTAAAAAGAATTCAAAATGGCTGATACTTAGGTTAATTACAGTAAAGAGGGTACCGGTTCCCCAAATCACATATTTATTCTCTTTTCTTAAAGCCACTATCAGCCACTTTTTTCCAAATTCAAAATGGCCATTTTGTCTCTAAATTGCTAGTGTTAGGTCATAACAACACCTTATATTTTGTGAAAAACAGACACTTAAGCGTTTTGAAGTGGTCTTGAAGATGCCATTTATGACTGTTTCTAGACCTTAAAAAAGTTGGATCCCGACTTTTATTAGTAAACAAAACATAAAAATCATTATTACTTGACAAATACAGCGTGTTGCACTTAGCCACTTACAAGGGTCTTTACTACAACAATTTCCAATACAACAGTGCAAAAATGGACTTTGATGAAAAATAGGGGGCACGATTTGTTTACATTGTGAAGAAATTACTGATAGTGGCTTTACAATAGCTTTACAATTTAAGGTCATCTTTAACCCAATTTTGTGATCCTTATGACTTAAATACAACAAGAAAGGACCACCTTCATCCAGTGAGAAAAATTGAACAACCTATTGGACGTAACGGACATACGCAACAAGACGTAACATTGGCAGACGCTTTAACCTCCAAATAATGTCAGTATGTAGCGCAAACTACTTGGGTTCAATTATCAAATTAGTAGTATTTACTCACCATACGCCTTTGCCACATTAGATAGAGCTATTGCAGCACCTTGTCTCACTGATGGAATGTTATCAGCCAAGTTAGCAAAGAATAATGGGTAAAGTTCCTCCATACTCTGCCTGTAGAACAATATTGATAGACAGAATATGATATTTACAAGTTGACTTGGGAAATCTATACCTTGTTGTCAAGTCAGCATATCAAAGATTCAATTGATATTTAAATCAATTTACCCCACAGCACTGACCACCTTTCTTACAGTTACCATCTGATTGGTTCACTGGCAAGAGAACCATGAATACCCGCTTAGTAAACAATCAAAATAATCTATATGTTGGGTATGCACCATTTTCTCTGATTGGTTACTTATAGGGTTATATTGTGTAATTATAGCGAATCAAATTGTCGATGCCCATGAGGTGAATTTACTTCCTATAGATGAATGTGACATTTGTTTAATGTTTATGTGGCGCGCCCTGTTGGTGTAAGAGAGATAAACTGGCAGGCAAAAGCACCTATACTTTGCATGGTGAAAATTCTGTTTTTTGCTGTAACTTTTGTTTCGAATTAATCATACTAACTTTCTTATCAACATAATAGGCTAATGCTACCAGCTGCATTTTGTGACCAATTTAGATCGGAAATAGTCTGCAGTAATTTAACCAATTTTATGTGGTCTGTCACAGAAACTCTGTAACTATTTTGCCTGTAGAAACACGAGGCCGTCCTGAATGTCCACAAGTGACGTCATAGGTCCACAATATCTATACGTTTGTCCAGCCTGTAATTATGAAGTGACTACTGTCGTATACCCATTACCACCCGCCTTTCGGTCGCAGTACGCTTGTGGGCTTTGATTACGCGCGCGCTGAAAGTCGGTATCAATGTATACGCCCGCGTTGTTACTTCGTACTTCAGGCTGAACAGAGTATAGAGAAATTGAACAAAATATTATTCATTGATTTTGATCTTTAACAAATGCTCATGTCTCACAAATCACTAATTTCACTTTAATGGTGCTTGTTCCATGCGCCTTTGGACCGCCCTGATTTACCCGGAGTAGTATCAATTTTGATATCACAGAATGAAATGCCATATTTTTCTCATTGTCATCCTGAAATGTCATTTTCCAAATCCATTTCTTTCTTAGATACAGAGATAAACACTGCATGTTAATGTTTAACATCAATATAGCACGGAGTGAATAGGCCTTGTAATGAGCATTACCACTTTAACTATGCATATCTGCAAGTTTGGTTTTCCATGATACCTGGTGGCCTAGTTGGGCCATTCTTCAAAAAGTAAACCTTTTGATAAAAAATGAAGTTAATATGGTATTGTAAATTTCTTTACATGATCAGTTAACCCTCCTCCAAGTTTTCCCTGCCCTGATATTTTTAAACATAGTTTCACAACGCAACCACTCTCATTGCATAAATATAATTTGTTTAATATTTTGGGATAAAAGTATGATTATTACAACAAACCATTTTTGCATTCTTAAGTTTTATAATGACTAGCTTTTCATTCTGTTAGAAATCTTGCTAAAGTATTACGTGGACGTCAATTTCAAATTATGTTGAAAAATTACATACACTTTATAGGAAATAGACAGTAATTAACAAAGAATGTTAATTGACTCTGGCATGTCACACACCGTTACCAAAAAACAAAAAGTTTTTATTACTAGAAACCACTGTCTCAGAATGTTCATATTTCATGTCCAAAAGCCTTTTAGTATTGTCTTCTTTCTGTTATACAAAATAATGGTTTAGATCTTTCCTCCTTCAAAAGTTATTGATGTGCATAAACTGTCACACCATGACCGGCACTCCCATTTTAGTATTTGAAATGACATAAATTTCTGATCATATTGACGAAGGTAGCAGTATTGAATCTTTTAGTAAGAGTTAAAATAGGATATGATCAGTTTAAAAACAAGAACACAACAAGTAATTTAATAAAGCTAGTTTAAAACTTGATTTCCATGTGTCTTTTGGAGTTTGGGGTGAAGTTTGCAATTTAGCAGCTTTGCAACTATTTCAACATACAGGAATCTGCATACTAGGAGTAGCATTGCTCTTTGCAAGTTATTACTAATGACATTATACTTAAAGTGCTTGAATAGTTTAGATATGGAAAATACACAAGATTTTATTACAAATTCATTTGTTGGTGCCATTAACAAATGGGCAACAATTTTGTGTATAAGTCAATGGTATGTTCCACACTAACCACCATGTCACACACGGAGCCGGACTTAGTGATATAAATTTGTTAATTTCCCCAAGTAAATTTTGCTTGTTACTTTAATTACCAACATTGTTGTAATGACAAAGTTCCAACGCCTTCTGACATAATTTAAGGATGTGAGTACTTAAATATTCACAGAATTTTGCTGTTGAAGTTGGAATTCGAAAAACCCCTTTTTGTCTGGGTCACAAACAAACGTGACCGAGCTTTATTGCCCCTCATGACAAATAAATCAATCTGGCGAAAGTGGAAACGTTATTTTTGGTTAGGATGTCCTAAAGGGTTTTCATTATACTAAAGTAATAACAGATTAGTTATACTGGCAAAACACATTGGGTGGAAAATCAAAATTTCCATTTTTTCGGTCACAAACGTGACCGACATGCCCGTTTATGCAGTGGGAAGGCGTCTCATATCAAGTAAGAAACGCGATACACATAAATCCGAACAGAAGCCTTTAAAATCTACAAAGGAACTAACCGATGTGACACATACTTTAAATTTGTATATAAACTTGCGTGCAATACACGTTTATAACAGAAGCATCTGATGTGTGTTGCATATAGCTTTTCGCAATCATTTACAAACTGCGCTATTTGCTCTTTTTACCATCTCAAATAAAACTGCAACTGCACCTCGTACTGGTTTCCAACACCTTATCGCATAATCAGGGTAAACGCAAGTTGCTGGAAAGTTTTACTGGCATAATGAGTTCCCAGCATTTCTCTCCATGTTTACTAACTTGGAGTCAACATTGTGTTAGATACCAGTAGGGAAGCACAGTTGAGGGGCACAGTGCATTTGGGGATTGGAAGGCAAATATAGACAATTCAATAGTTATTAGGCCTAAACATGTCCTTGTAAGGATATGAAGCAGTTGCATCACTGTGTCATTTGGAAGCCTTGCAAAAAATAAGTGAACTTTTTATACAACTTTATTGGTATACAGCTAATGGTACCAAATAAGGTTAATTACCATGCATCATTTTTTTCAGTTAATGTTTTCAATCAGAAGTGTGTGTTTCCCAATGAAATTATATAGTTCCACAAATCAGTAATGATCAAAGATGGTCAATCAAAATGTTCTTTTCACTTTAAAAAGACCTCCACATTAGAGAAAATATGATCAAGTGGCTATGAATGTGTTGAAATGCATGATTCTAATAAATTTTTCCATAATTTGATATATATATTGTCAATGCTCTTTATCACTCAGTCCTGGAATTGACACACAGCTTTCAGCTAAGGGTGGAGTAGCCTCTCCCAAGGGCGGCGCCAGGGGGTGCAGCCACCCCCCTGAGAGTTCCAAAATTTAGGAAAAACAGGGGGTTTACGCAATAAATTGTGAAAAAAATTAGGGTTTTTTAACCAAAAGGAGTTCATTTTGTACTGTTTCGCCCCCCATGATGTTTCGCCCCTCCTATGATTTTACCCTGGTGCCGCCCCTGGCCCCTCCCAATATTACACACTCACTGGTGATAACTTACTGTACTTAGTTGCACTTACCTTGCTTCATCAGGAAAACATAGCACAAAGTTACCACATGCAACACAGGCAGCATCCCTGACTGGCCAGCTGTCATCTTGAAAACACACTAATAAGGCCTGGAGTAGGTTATTTACATAAGGACGAACTACATCGGAATCAATCTGGATGAAAAGGAAATGATTGTGATTATTATCGTCAACAGATATTCACTGGTAGAGAACCTCTCTCTGTGTTAAAGCATGGGATACACCCGCATGTGTGCATACACAGGGTGAGTTAAAAAAATTGACCCTGATTGTGTCTGCCATTATGAATTTTTGAATAACATATATCTAACATATGTGGTATCACTATTTCATTATCTTTAATTTGCTGCAAAGATAATTCCAATCGGTTAAGTATAGGCCGAGCTACAGTCTTTTGAATCAAGCAGACAGCTTTTCCCCCCTATCCACGGACTCCCATTTGAATGCATGGCGGCCAACTAAATGATGTCAAATAAAGTGGTATCTTAAAAGGTGTAAAAGCCAGTGATAATGTTAAGTTCTATTTGTAACACTTTTTTCAAGATGTGGCATATTTTGGTCAACAAATATAGACAATACTTTAAACCTCAAAAGGTTGTCACCGACATCTGTTCCTTCATATGGTATGATTCATTCACCTCCTCCACAAACTGATACACGTACCAAGTTACTTTATTTTTCAAATGATTGATATGAGTGATAAGGATGTAGAAACGAGGACATCAATGGTAAATAGTGACTAAATAGCGTCACATTTATATTACAGTCAATCAATAGCCCAAATTTCTTCTAGATAGGGATTTCCTTTTGCTGAACGCCATTCATTTTAATGTGAATCTGTGGACAGAGCGCAAACCCGACTACTTGATTCAAATGACTGTAGCTCTCTCTATACCTAACCGATGTAAATGATCTTTGCAGCAAATTAAAGATAACAAGGTGGTTCTCGAACCACAAAGGTCCCCCGCTTTGTCGCAGTAGTTAAAAGGAGGAAAAGTAACATAACTTAAAGATCACAGGGAGGATTGTGATGGAAACTAGAGAGGCTCCTAACCATTGCAGTTTCAATACCTTGGATTACCCCAGATGACCTTGAAAAGTTCTGGTATCAATGCTGACTACACCCACCAAGTTTCATGACCATACAACCATTTGTAGTTGTTTGACCTTGGATGGCCCACATGACCTTGAAAAGACCTTCAAAATTGTCAGCACTGAATGTTGACCACACCCACCAAGTTTCATGACCATGCAACCATTTGCAGTGAATTGACCTCAGATGACCCCAGAAATGACCTTTAAAAAAATTGGCATAAAATGTTGACTGCACCCACCAGGTTTCATGACCATACAACCATGCAGTGATTTGACCTTGGATGACCCTGCATGACCTTGAAATGACCTTCAAAATTTTTGGCACTGAATATTGACCGCACCTAACAGGTTTCATCATCCTACCACATGTTTAGGGATTTGACATTGAATGACCCTACATGACCTTGAAATGACCTTCAAAATTTTCGGCACCAAATGTTGAGCACACCCACCAAGTTTCAACATCCTACCACAATTGACAAGGTTTAAAACAATTTTTGACCACATTTGACCTTTGACCCATGGCACATGACCCATCTCCGAACTCATCCGCCGCCTACTTAAGCGACATATATGGTGCAAAGATGGACACCCATATTTGCTTAGATCAAAAGATATCGTGTTGACAAGGTTTATAGCAATTTAACCGTATTTTTTACCATATTTTTGACCTCATTTGACCTTTGACCCATGACCCACTTCGGATCCCACCCAGCGCGTACTCAAGATACATCTATGTTGCGAAGATGGACACCTACACTTGCTTAGTTCCAAAGATATCGCGTGGGACACACGCACACACACACATGCGCACACACGGACGGACGGAGAGCATTTCTATAGTCCTCCTTCGCCAACAGAAGTTGGCAGGGGACCAATGAACTAAGCTTTCAGATGATGCCAAATATGTTACATATAGGTTACTTAAAAATGGCAGGCACATTCAGGGTCAAGTTTTTTACTCACCCTGTACATGTAAATTACTTGGACAGGGGATACGCACATCCCATGTAAGCGCAACAAGCTCTGTGGAGGTTCTGCGCATTCTTGGACCAATTACGCATCGCAAAACGAGGTGTGATGTTACTCCTGGCTCACGCAGTCCAAGCTCACGTGTTTGATTCTGCCAACAAATTATTAATCAGACTGTAGCATCTTTGTTTGGTATACACACACACACACATCATTGACACCATCCCAGTGAAGACATTTTGGACACACACCATCAGAGTGAGAAGAGATGATGCTTTTCCAATGCTGGGATTGTTGTTTTTAACTCACTTTATTTGTGAAATGAATTCTGCATCAGTAATGGAACAATGTGCACTTTCGGTAAACCGTCAATACAAGTGTTTCACCCAATGCAGAATTTTAAGCAGCGGTGACACAATTTTGACAAAGATGGAGCACATAAGAGCTATCATTCCTGTAAAAATCAGAAAAATCCATGGCGAGAATCTAGCTATATATGCCTTCAAAGATCATGATGCACATGTTATAGCGCCCTCTATTGTCCAATCCCCATAGAGATCTGTCTAAAGTATCTTTTTAAGAAAATCCTGTTAGCCCACAAACAAATGTTGTAAAATTTGTACAGGATGTAACTCGAGGCATATAAAATTTACAGTGGGTGTCAAAAGTGTGTTGCTGTTGATGTTATTGGTTTTATTCTGGTTTAGTCATAATAAGAAACTCTCAAACAGTTGTGCCAAGTGTACACGCAGACATAATTACAGAGAAACGAGCAGTGTTATGTGTTCATAGCTACTATCAAGGCATCATGGTAAAATATTTTGTGATACCCACCTTTGAGCCTAGCTCAGCTATACAAGCACAGGCTGCTTCTCTCACTGCATGGTTATCAGCCTCTGTCTGAGATATGTAATATTGAACCTGATAGAAAGGACAAAAATCAAAACAGGGTTATCTTCAAAGACCTACTTAGAGGAAAATTTTCCACATTAAAATTAAAAATACATCCCGGTCCTTGGACCACTAGTGTCGCCTATGACCTTGATGTGACCTTTGATCCCATAAACTAGGGGATAAATAAATGAGGGATCCCATGCTGCACCGATGACTCAAGTTTGGTTGAAATCCATCAAGTATGCAGATATTACAGGCAAATGTTAACCCTTTTTCATGAGACAACAACAGACAACATCATCAACAGACAACAGTGGACAAAGTGATCCCTATGTGCATGTCTTCCTGCTTTACAGCAGGCGACAATAAAGGCAACACAAAAACATGTTGGTGTACAAATCTGCTAAATTTGATCACTTTGAAATTCTGACCCCTGTATAAATGTTGCCCTCTCTCTTTTCTTGCATGTTCCACCTTTTCTACCAATGGTGACCTTTGTTATGTTATTCTAGGACTCTTTTATGAGATCAATATCACAAAGTTTTCTTTTATTGCAATTAGTGGTGATTTAAGCTTTAATTTTATTAATTTTGTTATACACTGGCTCATAATTTCTTGGACATTTTAGAACATACGCCCCTTTCCCCGCCAAAATGGGGTACCACTGTGTTGCACGAACAACCAACGCGAGCATTTGTTATGTCCAGGAAATTATGAACCAGAGTATAGTCTATATAGCAAAAATGTGTTTGTCTTACCACATCACATATATATTCCTCCACCATCCTCTTCCCTTCTGTCCCTGTCACTGCCCTCCAGGTTTCCTGTGAATATATCCTTACGCCTTCTGCAACATAGTACCTGGATATTGAGATCACCCATTATCAATATTTACATATATTGTGTAATACAGAACAAATTGTACTGAATGACTTTGACATGCAGATGCATATTTTAGCAATACAACTGCGTCAAAATATGTTCATGCCGCAATTTAATCAGAAGTATAAATCATATTGAATGTAAAAATCCTAGAGTTGTAAGATTATTCGCATATGGGATTAAACAACAGCCCTTCCAAAGTGAACATATCTAATGGAGATGTAAGATTTACATAACAGTCCTTTCGTATTTCTCCTATTAGCCGCATTCTATTTTATTTATATTGAACCCCTGATAAAACAAACATTTGCTTCGTCAACTCTAAACCATAATTTTTACACATCTTAAAATAAGCTAAATTCTACAAAATATAGCCAACAAGGGCATGACAACATCAAATTGTCAATACAACCCTTAAATAAAATAAAACAAACTCCTAATCGATTAAAAGCTTTTCATCTTAGCACATATCCCTCTACACATGGATTATTCTACATATGATATTCATTAAGGGAATATCAGAGTGCTATCACAACAAAAGGCACTGATCCATACATTACTAGTCTGGTTTCCAAGGTTTCATGTGGGCGATAGACTTGCAAAGAGAACTTCATGGAGCCATCGCTTCTTCTCCCTCATAAACATTTAAAGTGTTATTGTAATTTGACATTAATAGACCTGAATTTGAAGCCTTTTGAAGTTATTGAATACACATTAAAACAAGTTGGTTTTCATTATCTTGAAGGCTTCACACAGAGTACAGTTTTGTCTCACAGGGTGTTTTGAATCAATCCCGCAATGCATTGCAATGTGCTTATACTGTACTGTACTAACCATTAAACCACAAAATACCACGCCACTGAGGCTAGAAAAGTCCCATATAATGCCATGACGTCATCATAAGAACCACATACGGGCACGAATCACTGGCCGGGCCAGCGACGACCCCTTGTGGCTTGCCCTCCCTGTTCATGAGACTGGGGGCCCTGTGGGCCCCCTGGTGCGATTCCCACCAAGATGTGCAATCTTCTTAGCTTCTATCCCATTACCTCTTCAATTCCTCCCAGGAGATGGGCTAGAGTAGAGAAGGGTTTAGGGCTTAACACAGGTCAGTAACTAGGAATAAAGGGCTTCAAGATTATCAACCTCCTCGTGGGGAACACCGGGAACTGATCTTTTCAGGCGAATTGATAATCAACTGAGGCGACGCGAACATTGTTGTCTTTTTTAACTCACTGTCTTTTAATTCACTGTTGTCTTTTTTTATCTCACTGTATTTAATACATGCCCCGGCAGAGGACACTATCTGATGCCAGTCTGGCACACGTCCCCTTATCAGGGCAGGCATCACCAGATGTCACGGCATATGGCATCTCAGTGCTCCAACTAACGTGGAAGGTCTCACTAGGGCAAAGATAAACATCATCGAACACCTCACACATACGCCTAAAGTCACTGCAATTCTCCTCCAAGAGATACACGCAATGAAGTCCCATTTTGAACATCTGCGGCTACATCTTAGCTGCACACACCGAGAGCGCTACCAACGGGATTGGCCCTTTGCTAGTACTCGCCCAATGGAAACAAATTGCAACCTCATCCGAAGACTTCCACCCTGGAATGGGCAACGACCCAAATTGAAGGTGTCCATGCACCAATGTCTACAAGCCACCTAAACCATCGGCTCCAAGCAGACTCTCTACCAACTTAATGGTGCACCCTGCATTTACTCTGGCGACTTTAATAGCCATCGCATTACATGGGGTTACAGGAAAACCAACCCTGATGGAGCTACTCTAGAGACGGGCCTCCAAAATCCGGGGATACAATTCTACGCGACCCCCAAGCAACCAGACACTTCAATTCTGGGAAGGTGGAAACGGCTACAAACCCTGACCTTGCTTTTGCAAAATGGACCCATCTCCATTCATCATCGTATGGTCTCGACGCCTTTCCAAAGTCCCACATAGACATCATGATTCGCTCAGGAGAGCCTCGCTAAGCCTGTTACCAACAGAGACCAGTGAAAAAGGGGAACTTCCGCCAAGGCAGACTGGGGACAAGTTCAGAACCTGGTGGAGTCAGAAGTGCCCAACCTCCCGACACCCACCTCCTCCAACTGGACATTCAAACAGCACTGTTAACTCTTTATTGATATAAGCAAAGGAGACCATCACACGTGGCTGCCGTCGCAGTATAGCCCATCTTGGGATGAGGAATGTAATACTCTTTACAAAGATTTCCTGAATTCTGAACCCCGGGAAGAAGCGATATCCAAGGCTTCAGATCTGCACACTGATTTGGACAGGAAAACGCAGACTTTGCCGTGGCCGGGACATGTCCTATCAGATGGTAAAAATCACAAATGATATTGAGGAAAGCTTTGAAAAGCGCCGTAAGGCAGGCGTCATCTTGGTGGACCTACTGCAGCATACGACACCGGGTGGCACAGGGCCTGACACCAAGCTTCTCAGGGACCATTCCAGATCGTCACCTTGTACATTCATATGTAAAATGCCTGCCAAACCGGGTAGCTTTATTCTCAAGACCGGTGATGGACAGAGTAGTCATCTGTGTCGTCTGAGGAAGTACCACAAGGATCTGTACTGGCCCCTACGCTGTCCAACTTGTATATCAGCGATTTACATCAAACAACATCTAGACAATATGGAATACGCCGACGATCTGCCCTCCTCCACTCGGGACAGCAACTGGATAGAAGTAGAAAAGCACCACTTACTAGAGAAATGGCCCTACTTGCAGCATTCTCAAGACATGGAGACTGAAGCTGAGCGAAAGCCAAGACCACCGCTACTGCCTTCCAACTCAACAACAGAGAGGCTCATCGCCAGCTTCAAGTCAACCTCAATGGAGCGCCACTACCATACAATCCTACACAAAACTACTTGGGAGTGAGCTTGACCAGCAGACTACTTACGGCAGCACCTCGAGTCCGTATGCGCCAAGGTATATTGGGACTAAACTCCTGTGCCAACTTGCTGGATCTTCATGGGTGCCAGCCCAACGACACACACAAACCACTGCCTTGGTTGTTCTACAGCAACGGCTGAATATGCCGCTCCCAGCATTGGTCCACAGCTCTCACCCAAAGAAGCTGGACACAGTACTCAACGAGACCTTAAA
>JAMKCH010040361.1:0-33363 GCA_023653785.1 Ophioderma brevispina
TGATTTTCTTGAATTTTGAAAGGCCAGTTGCACATCAAATACAGCAAGCAACCGGCATTTCTTTCGTGATCACATAAAATAACATCTAGAAAAAGTGTTTCAATGCTTCTACAAAAAATCCTCATGAATTTTGCTTTTTCATGAATTTCGTCTTGTCGAGATAGGCTTCCTGGAGAATTGACTTTATAGGTATTTCTCTAGGCTATTTATGCTTAGGATCACCATTTGGTACTAACCCATCTTATATCGGTCCAGGAGCATCTTTCGGGGCCAACATTTCAGAGAATCGCACAATTCATGCTTTGGTCTCAAATTCAAAATGGCGATTTTTCATCAACAACGGCAACGTTACGACCAAAAAATTCCACTTTTGCCGTATATTTTCGGCCATTAGCCCTCACTATTTTTTTTTTTTGTTGGGGCAGTTCAGGGGTCCGAACCGCCGTTGATACGCGTGGTGTTTGTGTTGGTGTGATGTCATCTGGACATTTTAATATGAATTCTGGGTACAATGCCCAATTGAATCAATAGGCCTAGCATGACCCCATACCACTATCCTATACAATGGATTGGCTACACACCAGTAATTGTATATTCGATTGAATCTAGCAACGGGCGGACATCTGGTTTTACCGATACACAATACATTCCAAACACCTGTTTAACTAAGTTGTATCCGGGTGTACGTTTTATAGGAGGGGAGACAATGCCATCCCATAACGCCGCAATACAATGAAACTCACTAATATGGCTTATTTGTAGTCTGTTATGTCGCTTACCCATTTCATGGAACAAATTTTTGTATAAATGACCCGGCTCTTAACCACCTGCGTGGGCTCTTTTTGGATGACCATATGGCCGTCAGTGCCCCTCAATTACAACCCAGGTTTCCAATCCATTGTATGAGATTAGTGCCCCATACTCGCTTAATACGGAATCTAAAATGCCGACCTCAAATGAGGACAATTAATAGTACAAAAGTCGTTATTTTGAACATGAAAATAAAGTATAGCTGCCATTTGTCAAAAACCAAACATAAAAATGCGTTGATTATTTGTGGGGACATTTTTTGGCCATAGCGTCCAGCGCTTGCGCGTTACTCTTTGTCCTCAACGAGTGAACTGAAGTATATACATAGAAAGGGCTACTCGCTCCGCGTCGTGTAGTTCAGAAAAAGAAACATGAATGCGTCTTTCTGAAATCATTAAGCGTGTTTCGGGGAACAGGTTGAGGCAAATGTTTGTCCGCATTGACCTTTCAATCATGTTCATTTTTGATAATATTCATGAGTATTCGAAACTATAGTTATGAAATGAAACCAAAAACTTCACATAGGCGAAAAGTTGCAAACAAAACTGCTCTGTCATTTATGTTGCGTACTCGCGGGATATGTCAAGTAAACAATGATACAGCTCGAGTTCCCTCGACAATGTCAATATAAAACATAATTTTAAAAAATGATCATAAGTTTTCAGCAGGATCGGTAGGATATATAATGTTCAAAAATGGTTCAATTTCTGCACAAAATGATCATGTAGTGGACACAAAATCAATGACTATTGGATGGGACAATGCAAAAGTCAGAGGCACGGAGGAGACCATTTACGAGATAGCTTAACTAAGGAAGCAGTTGAAATAAGGAAAAGGAGGGGGTACCACCCAACCACCATGACCAAAATGAAGAAACAGTATCAACTTTCTCATTTTATTGTGAGGTCTCTAAAAATCTCAGGAAAGCAACTGGCAACTCTTCGGTTGTCCAGAGAAATCGCATCAGTTTGTTGGTCATCAGGCCAGTTTAAGTTAAAGACAGCCAAAGTTTAGTCAAATGATGTCTTCTACTAGTATCGCGTTTGCAGAAAAGTTTGACTGATTTATTTTTCCAGTGAAATAATGTCTTGTTGCCTGAAAACATAACTTGTGTGTGCGTCTTTCTACAACTGTGACATTGAACATTTCTTGTACTGTCTTTACTTTGTTTTTTAATCTGGCAGTCTCCAAAAGAGTACGAATCGTCAACCGGTTTTTACAGTGTATAGGTTTTGTTCAAATAGATTATTTCTAAAGTTATTTAAAGGTTTTTTCCATCTCGGTATCAAACTGGATGGGATAAAAGGTCAGAGGTTTTGTACTCGACGACGGGGGGGCAATATCTGACTCCATATGTTTTTCCTGACAACTTGATTCCCTTTTCATATTTGCAAACCATTAACGGGACATAAATGGCATGAAAAATGACATAATGAAAGGACCCTTACTGAAGACCTCCACTCCCACGGATTTGAAAACAATTTGGATGGTTATAATTCTGAAAAACAGTCAAACAGGAAGAGTTCCAGGGGAGGTGGCAGATTTTGGGTGGCATTTCTGGAACACGGATGCGACATTACTGCAGCATTTACCAACTTGAAAAGCATGTTTTGTCATCATACAGACCATTGCTATAGTATATGTGCCACTCCCGGCTAAATCCAAATCTTTCACCTTGCCCAGAAGTCAATATCTTATAAACTGCAAGCCTAAATACAATGCCTGAATCCCGGTCCTGAATGCTTTGAATTAGTGTCGCAAAACATGCCAGATACACTGTAAATTCTGTCAGGGATGTGAACACCATGCTTTTCTGTTCCAGAAATTGGCCACAAACTGCCCACCCCCCCGGACTCCTTCTCCTTTTTTTACGCCTGGGTAAACATCCTAATTGTTTTCAACTCGTGGAAGTTATTTGTCAGTAAGGGTCCTTTTCATTATGTCATTTTTTTTATGCCATTATGTCCCTTTAATAAGACAAAAAGATGGTTGTTTGATGGTTTCTTATTTGAAACATGCATGCTTATCTGCGCTTTCTTTATATTGTTAGTTTTGCTCATGTTTGTAGCCTTTTTCAGATGAGAGTGGTCATATTTTTATAAGAGAAGGTTTTTAGGGAACGCAGTACAAACCTATTCTTACTGGTTTAACTTTGTCGTTTCGGCTTTCCGAAGTGTTTGGTTCTCTAAGTTTGTCAAATTATGCTTTAGGATGTTATTTGATGATTAATAGCAGATTACGCTCCAATGTACTTTGACCTATTTACTTATGTCAAACTAAACACCTATCACGATGTGGTGTGTATTTATCACGGAACTTCCGCTTTAAAAATATTAAGGTTTTTCTTTTTTTAATTAAATAAAATAATGGTTTGACCTCAAAACAATGAACAGAAACAATTTTGTTGTGGTATACTTAGAAATGATGCGAGAATAACATATCAAAAAGTCTAGAAGGAACACGCATGTGCAGGGTGGCAAGGTTTGTACCATTTTGGCCAGATTCCTAATGATTAAACAATGATATAGTTTTCCCTATCTGGGGGTTATGCGTTATCTGTGAGTTATAGGGCAATAAAGGTTCAAACGTATCCTGGGTGATGTTATTCATGTGCAGAATCCTCTGATTATTTTCCAAAACAATGGTCTAAATATCCAATGGGGTCATTAATACTTAACATATTGACATACTTAAAATGTCAAATGCAGAGCAAATATGCATTTTCTGTTATAGGACATGATCAGACAAAGAATTTGAGACTAGTTTGGTCAAAATTAGAGCACTCTAAATGAATTACCCCAATATGACCTTGACCGTTATGAGCCTATGATCCTGAAACTAATGACCGTAGATATGGCAAATTAATACCTTTTTAATTCTCATGACTACATGAATAAGTTGGTGTGGGTTTCAAAACAATTAGACAAGATGTATTTGTTTTTTTAACCCTCTGTCGGACAACTTTTCCCCAATTGTTTTACATGTTCCCCACTGTTGATTTTAAAGACTTTTGTGACACATTAAATTCTGTAGGTGGTGGGGGGGGGGGGGGGGGGGTTGAATATCCTTAGTAAACTAGACCCTCAGGGTATGTGGTACAAACGACTGGCATTGTAGACTACCACCCTCTCGGGCCATCATCCAAATCGGCGGCGAGTGGATTTGAATTTTGTTAATCCGTGGATAAGTTTGTTTGTATGTGAGCGCGGGACTGATATGTCCAGGGCGGCGAAGAAATCCCAGTTTTAGCCGTCGCCATTGGTTTTACACATAAAGCGAAATTTGACGAAATAATTGTGTTTGTGGTCAAGGAATATTTCTCATTCCAAAACCGTTGAAGCTGAAGAATGTAAGGGTATTTCTGATTTTTTTTGTACGAATAACGGACGAGGTCGTATGATGACCGACCCACATCAAGCAGCCAAATCGGTTGTGGTTTGCACTCTGCTTTAAAATCTGTTATATTTTGGGTGGTGTTAATTGAATGAGGCTTGGCTGACATCGGTCTGGATATGTCCAGGCAAGGCCACTCAGGGCCTAGCAGGACCCAGTGATCTCTGATTGTTTAGGATTTTAGTTTTTGATTTCTTATGTGATTGGATGCCCATGTTGGTGATGGGTGAGTGCGACCGTTATAGAAGTGTAATTCCATATGTAGGACCCTCAGTTCGGCTTTATTACAGTGTCATTTTGACTATGTGTACCTCAGCTCCCGTGGTACGTGGTAGTAGTAAGAACCAAGATAACATGGAGATATTTGGGCCAATATAGGCCCAATGTATACTCATAACAGACCAGTATTGGCTACAGTTATCGGTCCAATATTATTTGTCATCGCCCAAATTGACCAATATTTGGGCCCGGGCCAATGTTGGCACAGTAGTGGGCCAATTCTTGTAACTAGATAATTGAACAATAGGGAATATATCAATATATTTT
The DNA here is from genome assembly GCA_023653785.1 of Ophioderma brevispina. NCBI lineage: Eukaryota > Metazoa > Echinodermata > Ophiuroidea > Amphilepidida > Ophiodermatidae > Ophioderma > Ophioderma brevispina. The sequence continues at coordinate 4,750 of JAMKCH010040361.1, forward strand.
ATTTGGCAAAATAAAATATTTCAAAAAACAAAAAATATATTTAAATAAATATTTCAATAATATTGAGCTAGTCAATTAGTTTATTTTTTTTTTTTATTGAAATTGGTATTATATATTAAATATTTTTTTAAATATTGTGTTCTGATCAAAACAATCGTCCTTGAGAGATTTTTACGTATTTTTGTATGTTTTTATTGTTTTCTCACCCTGTAATATTTTTAGGCCAACAAATGTAGCCTTAACCATCTTGGGCCAACGTTATCCAACCATTGGCTCTATATTGGGCCTGTTTGGTCGATTGCCAATATGAAGGTCGCCAATATTAGACCATTAAAGGATGCCGATATGATGCCGATATCACATTGCCAATGGAAAACCATTAGTGGCCCAATATACGTTAGTCCCACGTGATGCCGATGCCAAGATAACCGATGGGGAACCATTGTTGGGCCAATTATGCGTGCTATTGGGAAGTGTTAGCATAAGCTTCAAAATCATTCAAAATAGCATGCTTTTACTGCTTGTTTTATACTGCATATGTCACCAAGGATCATATTAGTCCAGCTCACTTTTGGTTTCAGTGAATCTCTTGAATTTCCAAAACAGAGTTAGGCAACTTACGACCAGCCATAATGTTTTAACATATTCAACTCAGTTGGCCCCCCCAGATCTAATCAATTTTTGACTAAAGTTCGAGAATTACTTTTTTTCATACTCTAGATCTAGCTTATATACTTTCAAGTCCCTAAGGGTTAAAGGTCGACGTTTAAAGTCTTGTTCTTTATAATGGCATTTCTGACTGGAATAACTTGCCCTCCAATATTAAATGTGTAAGCGATAAGGCCACGGTTTTCAAACGTCTTGTTTAACTCCTCTTACCAATATTGCCGTGGTCCGAGTCCGGGCTGAATTTGTCTCACCTTCTTTTCCAGTCTTATGGTTGGGTTGTGATAATCACCTTTGGCATCCATGATTTCATAATTTGCTAGTTCTGCTTTTTTGCTTTTTGTTTTCCTCGCTCACAGGTGCTCTGTCATTTTTCTTTCACGGACCCCATTGGAAATAAGTTGGAAATTGCAACCCACTTAATGGGTTATCCTGGCTATTGACTGTTGTAACGTCTGTGGCTAGTGCTTCGTTTGATTTTTGTTTGTATAAACTCGTAATTTTTTTGTCGATTTGCCGAATAAATAACAAACAAACAACACAATAAACAGGCGTTTGAAATCTGTTAATGGTATAATCTGTATCTACATGTATCTATTTCTAACATAATATAATCCCGCGTGTCAGCAGGATAGATCACTTGGCGTGTAATCAGTTAGAGTAAAAGGCCGACCACGGTAACCCGAGGCATACATGAACCAAGATCTCTTGCTTATTCTCATGTTATTTTGACATGCACTCTTATTACTATGACGAGAGGGTGTACGCTTTAACTCGAAAATCAAAAACAAGTCAAAATTGGAAAACTAAAACAAATCTCTTTATCATTTAGGTACTGTGTTGGATGTAACGTGCGTCAACTCGAACCCGTTCATAGAAACAACATCAACAGAATGCTTCTACGAAGGATACGGAGGAAGTGTCGACAGTGACATCACTCTAGCTTCGGCAGATCTTTCGACACTTGCCCAGTAACCAATAGCTCAGAACATGCCAGGTAGATGATGACCCAGAGTTAGTAGATTGCGGATTACCTCCTGGGAGTGTTCTCGAAACTTTGGTTCCAACGCAACTGTTCGAGTGAGTTTTAATGAAACAGCAGGCGAAGAAAGAATTGGTCTCTTTGATTGTCGTGCCAAAAAGCTCAATACATCATCAACCATGAGAACTATCATACTGGATCGAAACGGTATTTTTGCGGTTTGCAAGTCTTTCCACAATAATCTACATTTCCATCTATCTCTTTCCCTTTCCCTCTGTTTCCCCTTGTCGTAATTGATAACATAAATCATCAAGAACTCAAATTATCGATGTATTCACCATCGAAAGAATACCGATTGGTTGTAAGATTAAACATATTTCTCATATTTATTAACATCCCTTTTATGGGGGGGGGGGGGGTTAGCGTAAGTGGGTCTTCCCTCACTTCCCACCACTGCTTCGATGGGGCTTGACCCATGTTCGACCCTCGGTCGGGCCCTACAATTTCATGGTGCCGTTTTGGGTTTCCAGTCTATATTCGGCCTCGCAGGTTTTCTCCGGGTAATCCGATTTCCCCTCCTGCCAATCTAAAACTGGCCTTTCTTCATAACGTGTATATGATAATAAAAGTGAATTGAAAATAAAGTATCTTCGTGACACTAAAATGTTGATATGTCGTTAAATACTAATGCCTACTCCTCCCTACGTTATCTGTTTATTTACAGTACAGGGTCCTTTCTATTGCAGCACTGCAAATTGCAGCCTACCAAATCGTTATTTGTGCAAAATTGCCTACATTTTTATTTTTTTTTTGGGCCCCCCCCTTCCCCCCCCAAATTTATGCTTGTGTCCTGGTATGGTTTACATTGCAGTTTACTCAAATTCATGTTATTTAATGCTATACCTTTCCTGCTCTAAGATAGCCCAATTCACTTTCCGATACTCATCTTGAACCGGAAGTACACACCATATCCCACTAACAGCCGACTGCGCATGCGATGTATGAACTGAAAAGGCTTATTAAAATGCTTTATTTTTGTCACGCGTCGTCGAACGCATTTCGCATTTTGGTTTTGTTTGTTGCTTTTCTTTTCCAATTTCTTTTATTATTAATTTTACATTTAATTTGTTGAACCACTTTCCATTTAAAGGACACTTTTATAATTATTTTGATTCGATCTGTTATTTATCAAGCGATATTCTTCCAATCGTTTCACAAAAACTGTAACCTCGCGATACCGTCAGGCTCGAAATGACGCGAGTGAATGTTTACAGGGGAAGATATCGTGTGGAGGTTCAGCGGTTCTACCATCATCAAATCGGGCAATGAATCTAAATTGACAATAATTGATGCCAAGCCTTGCATAGTGGCGTTTTATGATGCTATCATGAGGGAAAAGAGGAATTAGGAACATGGGATTATGCAACTGTTCGTCAAGGTATGCTTTCGGAACTTTTATGTTAACTTTTAAGAAAAACAACAAAAGAAAAACATTTACAACTGAGAACATTTTTTTGAGTTATCTCACGTCACCCTACATAATCATTTCATAGTTGTTCTTGAAGTTACTCACTTTGATATAACCAATTTTGGTCCTTTGAAGAATTGTTGGTTTTAGTGAATTGAAGGGGATTGCCCGATTTAAGGTTATGAAGTGTTTCATCTTGATATATTGGGCCTTCCTCCCAAAACCCATCTGTAAAGTTTCGCGCCGATATGTTAACCCGTTTGATGCGAGAGCAAAAACGGGGATTTTGTAAGCCCCAAGAATACTGTGTAAATAATATTGGTGACGTCAAAATGGGTTACATATTCCTTTAACTTTTAAACGCAAACCTCCTTTGGCTCTAAGATTTCACAGGGGCAATGAGAAAATAGTAGCTTCTTCTGATCCAAAATGTGGACCACTTCCGGTAAAATCTGGGGCTTCCGGGGACGAGGCTATTAGCGATCGGCCATGGACCTTTAACGGCTAACGGAACATGATTTTAGATTCAATTTTAGTATTGAATTTTGAAGCCTTTATACAATAACAGAAATACTTGCGCTTGATAATATAGCTATATCACTATCACCTCTTCACTTTTTAAATTTCGGTATTAACTCCCCTCCGAATGAAACCATATCCTCAATACATTTTTCTCATTTGGTCTCTCCTTACATATGGCTCTCTTAAAATTCATGATAATAATAATAATAATACAACATTTTTTGTAAAGCACTTTACAGCGACGTCCCGACGCTTACAAATAAAACAGTAAACAACCATAACAACAGAAACAAAACATAAGAAAGACACAAATCCAGGAAACAAAAATGCATAACTAACACTTAATGTTTACAAAAATGCCATTTCAAAAAGATACGTTTCAGAGATGATTTGAAATTAGAGTCCTGGAGTTCTTAATGTGAAAAGGTAATTGTTCCCAGAGTTTCACCGGATGCAGGCGAAAGCTACGATAAGTATTTGTACTAACTGATGGTGGAACAAGATTTGGGTTTGAAGATAGCGTGAGCTAAAGTTCGCAACAGGCTTTTATTCCTGAATAAATCACTGAATATTCCTGGAGCAAGTCCATGAAGACATTTCTAAGTCAAGAGATTTTTTGTACAGGATTGATATTTTCCGAGAGGCGAGTCAGTGACAAGTCTTGGCATCAGAATTTTGAATACGTGAAGCTTAGAAATTTGAAGAGTCCGGAAGTCCGTTACAGGCTGTTGCACATATCAAGATGACAAGTGATGAATGCATGAACTAACGTTTCAGTTGATTTTTATCAAGAAAATTTCGAATGCGACCAATTTTGTAGAGAGCAAAAGAAGCTGATCGCATATACTATTTATGTAGACCTCCATACTGAGATTATTAGCTAACAACCCAACACAACACCAAGATTACGAGCCGATTTAACAGGTTGAATAGGAACGTGGTGATGTCAACAGACGGAAGTGGAGATTTTTTTCTAAACTTAGATGTAATGTGAAGAACTTCAGTTTTGTCTTCGTTTAGTTTCAAATCATTTTAAAAAAAACGCCAAATTAAAAAAAATACATTGTTCCAATTTTGGAACAAGAGTGGCGCGTTCATTGTTTCAAAATAACTTAAACTGGGTGTCGTCGGCATATATCATTCTGGACGAAACCATGAGATGCTATTAATATCCTCGAGTGGAGATGTGTACATTGTAAATGGCGACGGACCGATGACGGATTCCTGTGGCACTCCTTCTAGTGGGATATGTGGATTTGAAACAGATCGTTGATAAGAATGGATTGGGAACGATTTGTGATAATACGATTGCAAACCAATTTATAGCTATACACCCGCAGTAAGGCAGTCACCGTGCTGTAGCAAGGTCTATAAGCAGACGCTCTTTACGCGAAGGTTGTTGTTAAAAAGATAATCTTAAATTTGGGAAGCAAATACAAGTCAATTGTCTTACCAAGAAAAGAATAAGTTGGCAGCAGGGCGATAATTTTCAGAGTTTCGCGGTCCAGATTAGGTTTCTTACTAATGGCGTAATAAGAGCCAACTGAGAACATCAGGAAATATGCCTTCGAAAGAAGAGTTGCTGATTTGGTGATTATGGCAGAAGTTCATTCTCACATTTTTTCAGTCGCCAGGGGAACGAGTATAGACCAGTCAAAATAGAATAATGATGCATAACTCAAAAACTAATTGCAAAAGAATATTTCTCCAGAAGTGTATCGAGAAAATCTTAAAAACAAAAACATATCAAAAGTTTAACAAAATCAAAGGAGTGGAACAATATTATTTAAGAAATAAAGGGTGATTGCAGTATCGTTTATGGCGAATAATTTGTCCGAGGTGGGAAAAATAAATAATTGCGAGGCGCAGCCGAGACCATTATTTTATTTTTTACGGCCCGAGGAACATTGGAGCCCATTTAAAGAATATAGAGAGGAGCTGGTTAGGTAAGATTTGATGCACTTAATTTAGGAGAGGATAACTGAACTGTTTTAGACTACTAGGAACCCCAGGAACAACTTGTGATTGTACCAAAATTGATTTCCGGGGCGAAAGGCTGATTTTCGCCAAATTCAAAATGCGCCAAAAATCCATGAAATAAACCTACTAGGATTCTTAAGGTTGATTAGAACAAACAAAATAATGTGCATTTGTCAATACAATGTAATATTAAGGATAAAAGCAACACAGAGATAATTTAAAGTGTATTTTAATATTGTTAACATGTTAAATCCAAGAGGCAGCACAAAAGGCTGCCAACAAAAACATTAAAAATCTACCAAAAATTGGCAATAATTGATCTATTTGCATAAATCAACCAGCAGTCCAGCGTTATCATCAATTAATAAAATATCTTAATGACCTAACATAAAATTATATCTGGCAGTTAATATTTGTAAAAATACTTAAAATTAAAATGGCGCTCGATTAAGGCACTTGCAAAAGTGAAAACACAATGAAATTGCCCATATATATAGTACAGTTTCATACTAGAAATGCCATACAACTAACTAAATAAGGCTATATCATTCATAACTTTGGGGTTATTCCTCAGTACGTACGTGTCTTAGCCAGGCACTCTTACTCTTTCTAGGCTAATATGAACCCAAGGAACAAATAGAATGTGAAACACAAATTCTATCACGGGAAGGAGCATTAGTTGTGTGCCAAATTTCAGTGCTCACTGAAAATTCAGTGTAGGTAAACATAACGTAGTCAGGATGTATTAGATAGTGTTAATAACCGATCCAAGTATATCAGGCAGTGCTAAGAACATAACGGAGTCCAGGTATATCAGGCAATTGTTCTTGATAGGTTTTGACAAACAATCACCTGTCTTATTTGTAGTACTTGTCACCACTGGATCATAGCCATCCTGCATCAAGTTCACACATTCTTGCGATAATATTTGCCACGTGTGCAGGGATCTTGCAGGCCTTTCGGTTTTGAGTTAGGGTTTTGAGATCCACAATCTCAGGGAATAGCGAATTGCTCCTGCCTTTCAAAACCATATAAGGGACTATAGGAATTCAGATTATGGATGTGTCTCTTAATTGGCATTGGACCCACAGTTGCTGTTGGTGTAATGTTTTCTTTATAAGGTGAGATTTCAAGCTGTTCTCTCCGCCAAAGTTCACCCTGTGGTCATTGCTATAATATGCAGCAAAACCCAGGTCATCAAACGTCTCAGGTTGTTGATGTGGGGGCACTTTCCCTTGAAAAGATGTTTCTGCCATGTTTTGTACTTTCTGTTACCTGGGACACGATGTCAAAATTCTGATCAGAGAAGAAGATTTTCACTCGTGTTGCGAAATAGCCAGAGCTCTTTGAGGCCCAAGATCTTCCAATTAACTGTGTTGTGGTATAAGAGGACACACAAAAGACATCTGTGTCACCTGATGATAGCATTATGGAAGTAGGTCTTTAACAGTGAAAACGTATACTAAGGTATAGAGGGTTTTTGCTTTGGTTATGGTTCGAGCCTACTCAACATTAGAATGCCTGAAGCGGTTTTGCTAGATAAATGAATGAAAAAAAATTCTTTAAATCCACTGGGACATTTTTGTTTGGTGATATCAATCAAGAAAAAACATTTTGTTTGGCTTCTTGTTCTTCCTCTTTCTTCATTCGTGATGCTCTCCCTCTTGTATGTATCAAAACTATATGGATCTCACCACAATTGTTCCCAGCTTTGTTGACCATCGATGAGGAGAAAATATCATGGAATGTCTTTGTGGATTTGTGGGGAGTTTCTGGTGCTATTAATCAATTAGTGGTTACACCTCCACAAGCGCTCAAGTAACCATTATCGTTAACAAGAAGAATATTCAGAATTTGTAATCTTGGCTGGAGTAGCCCTCAGCAGGTTTCCCATTGGCATCTATACCCAAATAATCATGAGACTTTGATGAGTGGTGACCTCAACTTCCAATTTCCAAGGCAACAGAATTCTATACATTGAATATCAACAAGGCATGGAGGGTGGTATCACATGGTTGTACTGTTTCAATTCCGTTCTCTTAAAACTGCAGGGGGAGAAAGATGGATGACAGGATGTAATTATCCCATTGCAAGACATTTAAGTCAACGTTCAAAACCTACATCCACAACGCGTATATCAGTGGACGCGGATGTCTTTGTGTGTCTTTACACTTTGGAGAGATCTTGGCCTCAAAAGAGCCTGTTTTGTTTTTGGCAACTCGGAGTGTATAAAAGATCAATTTATCACTACATGGTATATTCACGCCGATAGGAGATGACCTTACAAAGCGTTTTCCCGCATCTCAATTGCCTGCGTGGATGATGATATACCTGACTCATTAGTTCTGAACGCTACCTGATATACTGGATTCATTTACGTTTATGAACCTGCCCTTGGGATCCTGGACTCGGTATAATTATGAGCATTGCCTAAAACTCCTAGTGGTTCCTTGGGATCATATTACCCTGGAACATTCGAGATATTAGTAGTTGAGGCTTATATTAAGTAGAAGAGGGCTTGGCTAAGTCACGTAATGTAATGACATAAAAAGATCACCAACGGTTATAAATTCTATCATTTAACAGATGATAGCGTGTACTGCCAATTCTATGTTTTCAACTTTCAGTATAGGCTGTGCCACGAGTTGATATTTGACTATGGGTACCATACAGAGTGGAAAAACGAGAGTACTACCAACTTTAGACACTGCAAACTTAAAATTCTGACTAGATAGACTTTCCAAAGAAATAGTAGCTTAAGCATGCTAATTTTGCATAAAGCAAAATTGGCCGCCATTCAAGGTGCTCCATGACTGGTTTCAGCCATACCCTGTCTTGTACAAGGATTATTGGTAAAAAATGTAAAATGAGATGTTGATAATGGACAACCACCCCCGAAGTCAACTACATACATCATAATTAAACCTAATTTGCATAAATTCAAAATGGCCGCCATTTTCGTAATTTTGAGAATAATTTGACTTCAACCAGTCAAGGTTCATATGGATGAATTCTTTATCTAAAGTTATATAATTACCTATTCTCAAATATCACTATAAACATGTATGTATTGAAAGACTTCCAAGGTGACATCTTAAGCAAGTAAATTTGAATAAAAAACATGGCCACAATTGAAATGGCGCCATAACTAGTTCGGCTATATCCGGACTCAAAAATATTTAAGGTCAAAAACAACTAAAATGAGGTGTTTGATTAAAAACAACAATCCACAAATTGGAATTCATGCCATCTATTTGATATAAACCTTAATGCATATTTCCTAAATAACCTGTCAGTGTTACCCAACATTCAGCACTTAGGTTGATTTTTAAATGGTGGCATTTTTCAATCATGGCAGTTTAAGTGTTCATTATTGCCACTTGCAATTTCTATGTCTCATCCTACGACCTTGAAAACCACCCGGACAAAAAAAATCATAGAGTGGACCCTTTCCTTGGTTTTATGGGAAAATTGCTCCCTGATCTGACAACAAAGAATACTATACCTCACGTGGTATCGTTTTAAACCCTTCTTTTCATACAGAATATCTGATGATCCATTCTTGCATACAATTATAGTGGTTTCAGTAGTTATTTCAATTTTTAGCCCATTGTGCCCATGAACTACCATTTTTGCCAGTCCTTAGGCAATACGCTATCATATGTTATCTAGTAAACCATACATAATAAACAACGCATTATACAGAACTATGGACCAATCACAAAGTTTCTCATTACAAGGTATTTGCCACTCTAGTCTCTTGAAGACTACGCCCACTATATAGCCGGTTGGGTAGGCTGCTAACTGGATGTCTTTATCAGCTAGGAGCGAAGAAGAGCTGATGAAGTATGCTCAAGATGGACTACCACAAGGGAGTGTGCTCGCACCTCTCTGTTCAACATCTATACCAACAACCAACCTAGGAGTGCAGGAACCTGTCGGTTTATATATGCAGACGATCTGGGAATTAGCGTACAAGATGCAGGACTTCACCTGGTTGAAAGAGAGACTCTCCAAAGCTTGGATGAACTCCTATTGATACGAGGAAACCCACCTACGTGCAAATCCGTCCAAGAGACAGGTGTGTGCTTCCATCTACGCAACCGTGGAGCCAAAACGTAGCTTAAAGTACCTCGGTCTGGAACACCACTGGACCACTGCGATAACCCTGTCTACCTAGGAGGGGATGCACTCTTTTCTATAAGCTCCCCATCAAGAAGACGAGAGTAATAGATCACGCAATAACATCAATGGAGAACGTAGACATCCGAGCAGGAATTGATCCAAAAGTTAGTAGTGTAACGAGCATGCAAGATCGTAGCGGTTGCCAAGTATCTACTGTGAAGCCACACTATGTCCGGAGAGAGACCAGCTGATAACCCTTAAATCCAGACAGAGCTTCTTGAGCCCACCGTTCGACCTCTTGAATCAGTCTCTAAGGAGGTTAGGGTAGTAAATTACTGTATTGAACCTGGTGAATATCTTCCACCTGGAGCTACTTCTTATGGGCTGAATGGCAATGCTCAACAGATTGAGAACCACTGAACCAGAATTGGCCGATCTAAGGTGTCCTTGCAGAATTGAGGCTACCTGGAAGCAGATTAATAACAATACATGTGTGTTTACTGGGAACAGAACACAGACAATGTAACATCACTTGGTCTGCCCATTGCTGGCGCAACCATTTGCACTGTATGGGAAAGATCAACCCATGCAATAAGCTTGATCAGCATTAAATGGCCTACGCTGGCTTATCATAAGATGTCTTCGTCCAAACACCAACGAAGAACGTATACATTTTAAGAGAATTGCCCATCAGAAATCTGTCATAGTGTAGCGAGCACTGCCAGAGCGTAGCTGTCAAGTATATCTAATGTGAAGCCACCCATGTCCGGGCAGAGACAGCTGCCCCCCACCTTATTCCAGACAGAGTTTTTAAGCAAAGTCCAACCTCTTGAATCAGTCGCTAGGGAGCTTAAGAGAGTTGCTTGTGCGAAAGAAAGACTGCTATCAACCAAGTAATATCTATGGTATTGAAACAGTGATGAGAATCTTCACCGGGGAAGGCCAGTGGCGGCACCAGACCTCTTTTTCTGGGGGGGGGGGGGCACAACGGGGGGCAAAGTGAAATTTGGGGGGGGCAAAAAGGCGAAATTCTGGGGGGGGGGGGCCTTAAAAAAAACATAAAAATATTGATTTTTAACCAATTTTGGCTCAAAATCCCAAAAATTTGGTGTTTGGCCCCAAATCGCCGAATTTTGCAAAAATCCCTCATGTTCTTTCGACCAGGGGGGGGGCAAACTGGGGAAAGGAAAAAAAATTGGGGGGGGGGGCACAATTTGCCTCTAGCAGAGGGTGCAAGTTGCAAGGACTGGTATGTAGGCTAATGGGCAGTCCTGTACAGTTTGTGCAAGTATCGGACATGTGAAAACATGAAAGGTGAGGGCATTACTGGACAGTTCTGATGATTATGGGGACAAGGAAGAGACAGACTAGGAGGCAAAATACAGAGGACTAGAATGGCAAATCTTATAATGAGACTTTGTGAAAATTGTGAAAGTTATGTTATAATGCGTGGTAAAATAACTGTTATTTATGGCCAAAACTCCATACAACTCTAATTGATTGAAATAACTTACTGAAAACATTGTAGTACTAAAGAACGGATCCTCCAATATTCTTATTACAATAGGTGACTTTAAAACATGTATATAGAAAATTGTTCCGAGTGTAAACATAAACACTTAAAACGCCCATGATTCAAAGTGGCTACAAATTCAAAAAGCAACGCAAGTACAGAAATGGTCAATTTGGCAGCATGGCGACCATTTGGGAGATGCAAATTAGATTTATTCAAATAGATGGATATGAATTCATTTTGGTTGTGTTTAATTAACATCTCACTTTTGTAGCAGTTTGGTGGGGAGTTTTGTACCGAAAAGATTTCTTCTATGAGTCAGGGATATGGCCGCAATAGTAAAGGCGCAATTCCAATGGCAGCCCAATTGGTTTATGCAAAATAGCATGCTCAAGTTGTCCCCTTGAAGTCTGCATACACACATGATTATAATAATTGCAATAGTGTAATTGTAAACTAAGTGTAAGATTCATCCACGTGATACCTTGACCACGACTGTTCAAGTAAATATGCTAAAAATTACAAAATGGCGGCTGTTGGATTTTACAAATTAGGTTTATATTAATCAATGATGGTTTGAGTTCTGTGGTTGTCCATTATCAACACCTTGTGTTAGCATATTTTAATCTCAAAAGAATTTCTTCTGCAAGACCGGATAGGCCCGGAATAATTTATGGACGCAAATTTCAAAGGAGGCCATTTTCTTTTATGCCAAATTAGATGCTTAGTTGTAACCTTCGAAGTCTGTATAAAAGATGTTTATAGTTATATAGTAAAAGCGTGTAATTGCAAACTTAAAAAGTGACTGGTTCATCCATGTGATACCTTGACAATTGACTGTAAAGTTCAAGTTATGACTCAAAAATTATGAAATGGCGGAATTTGGATTATGCAGATCAGGTTGTAATTTAAAAAATCTAGGATTTGAGTTCTGGTGGTTGTAATTGTCAAACCACTCAGTAGCATTATTTCACTATAAGAATTCCTTCTAAAAGAAAACATATGGCTAAAACTAGTTTGGAGCAATTTCATATGGCGGCCATTTTGTTTCTGCAAATTAGCAGGCTTAAGATACTACTTTGGAATGCTCTATCATGCCGAATTATGGTAGTGTTATTACCAACTCGCTTGCCACGCCTGATGGTACCGACCAATCTATTGGCACAGGACATTAATATCAAAAGCCATTTTGAATTTGAAGCATTATTATAATATAATAGGCAGGCTCCCGGGTTCGCGATCACCTGGGTTTTGCGATCATCTGGGTTTCGCGATTAACCTGGCATGAATGACCCTCAGGGTTCGCACATGCGTTGACCTCGAATGACCCATGATGACCTTGGTGTGACCTTTAAAATTTTTGGCATCAGTAGATCGCCCCCGACCACAAAGTTGTGTTCTGGATACACCTTAAAGTTTACCAACTGCATCCTGCGACCAAGAATGATCCTGATGACCTTGTTGCTGACCTTTAAGCTTGTTGGCATCAACAATCAACCCCACCCTCCAAGTCTGGAATGGTGCATACATCACATTTATCTCCATTGGGACCCTTCTAAACAAAACCTTGAATTGACCCCACAATGACATTGTCGTGACCTTTTAAAATTATCGGATCAACAATCAACCCCGCCAACCAAGTTTTGTCTGGATTACACCAAAGTTTACCTCATTTGACCACCTTTGACATTGAATGACCCTTAATGACCCTTTCATGACCGTTAAAATTTTTGGCGGCAAAAATCGAACCCCCTCCAAGTGTATGTCCATAACACCAAGTTAGCCCATTTGACCTTGATATTGAACCCGATGACCTTTGATTCAAGTAACCAATACAACCTCGGTCTTCATACGGTCAAGGGGCACCCCACCCACCAAGTTTCAGGAACGTGTGATCTCGGTCTCCGATGAAACACAACATTTAACATAAGTGACCTTGAATGACCCATACTGACCTCTGATGACCCCTAGTGACCTTTTGGTTACCTTCAAATTTTCGGCATCAAAAATCGCCCCACCCTCAATGTTTCATGTCATACACCAACGTTAACCCAATTTGACCTTTTTGACCTTGAATGACCTCGGTGAACTTGATCCAATAATCAATACAAACTCAGTCTTGGAAGATCAAGGGGCACCCACCACCAAGTTCGAACCCGTATACCCTCGGCCTCCGAGGAAATAGACAAGGTAAGATAGACAGACACACTGACAGACCACGGTATTATTATATAATGAAATGTCCGATAGCGTTGATGTGGTCATTGAGCTAGTCACTTGTTTGACACAATGGATTTGATATATGGTGAATACGACGCAATACATTGCTAATTTTTGTAATTTCAAGTGCTTTATCTGAAACATTCAAATGTATTGCACAAAAAAAATATGGATTCTTATTCAAAGGGACCTTAAGGAATTTTAATAGGCTTTTTATGGTTTTTAAACGGGCGAAAATCAGGAATTTAGTCAAGGATATCAATTTTGGCACGTATCCCATGTTGTTCCTAAGGATAACCCCAACTGTTATGAATATATTCGGACATTAGTAGTTAGTGTGTACGGTAATTCTAGATGATAGCGGTATAAAGGAATTTATGGCGTTTTTCGTAGCCTTAATCGAGCACCATTGTGAATTGAAGCAATTAGTACAATATTAATTGCATGATATAACTTTATGTGGCCAGTGAGATTTATTAATTAATTGATTGCATACTGGACATGCTGGTTTTGATTTATGGCAACAATACAGTCAATATATTGGCCAATTTGAGACTTCAAATTTTCAGCCCATATGGCGCCCTCCTGGATTTGAAACATGTTAACAATGTTTAAAAACCATTTTTCAATATTGTGTGCTGTTTTATTTTAACATACCATTTTATTAACAAAACAGTTTATTTCATTTGTTCTAAGCCGACCTTGAGATATTCTAGTAGGCTATTTAATTTATTTTGGGCGCCATTGAATTGGACATAAAATTCGGCCTTTCGCCCCGGCACATATCACAAGTTGTTCCTAGGGTCATATGTAGTCTAAACAGTTGAGTTACCCTCTCCTAAATTAAGTGCATACATATCTAAACAAGCCCTAGACTAATACTGCAAACCTTTATGTCTATTATTACCGAAGACAGAGAAATAGAATGAGAAAATCGCAATCGGCGCCCATACTTGCAGAATAAGTGGCAGTAGACTGACCAATCAGAATGACTGCTATTTTCGATGTAATTGGGCAGCAGAGGTAATAGAATACGGTGTAGTTTATACAGGGGTCAAAACATGAAAAGGAACAAAACGCCTCAAAAAGTATTCCAATTTAAAATCCAAAATAAAACAACAATATTTTTTTTAAAAACAAAAGATAGTTGTATATTGAACGTTGTAGTTCAATAGTAAGAGTCAAAATAGGTTGACGGTCACAATGGGGGTAACTTTTTAGATGTATCCGTTGATTCCGTCGTAGTAAAAAATGTGTCAAATTGTTCGTCTAATGGTACAGGAGCCGAAAATCTACTGGTTGCACCATCTATGATATTCGTTGCATAATTGTCCCCGCGAAAGAGTTCGGAACGGGGACTATAGTCCAGCAGCGGAGGAGGAGTAGATGGAAAATCTCTGATAAAGTTTTTCTCAGATGATTATATCTCTTTGAAGGGGAATATTATGGAATCCAGGGGGTGGTAACATGCCACCCTTGGCATTTGAGAAATCCAAGATGGCCGCATTTTCACTGTAAAAAAACAAAATTGTCAGGTTTCATGGACAAAGCACCCCCAAAATGATGGTAATTTTTTTTAAAATTCTTCATGTTGAGGTAGGAAATGTAAATTATAAGGTATCTTGGAAGCCACGCCGATAATTGAGAAATCCAAAGTTGGCCGCCATTACAGCAGAATAAAACCCAAAATGCATTTACACTGAGCAATCAACCCAAAATACATGATTTATAGCACTTTTTATCTGAGTATATATCTCCAATAGGTATACATTAATGATGATGTAAAATGCCCACCCTTAGGTCAATTAGAAAAATCCAAGATGGCCACGGTGCCATAAAAACACTAAAAATGCAGTGGACAGACGGGGCAATTCAAAATACATTTGTGTAGCTGTTACCGTGCTTTATTTACTTATTATTACATTGAATTCTTGTGACAAATCCACTGAGAATGTTGCTCTACCTCCAAGGTCCGAAATGAGCACCAACTATATAATGGCTGCGCAGCAACTTTTGGAAAAACAAAAAAATCTAACGTACTCACAGCAGGTTTCGAATCGTTGACCTGCCAGTATGTACTAGATAGAAGTCCCAAACCAATAGACCATGAGAAGGGTGTGAGGTGCGAACTTGGGGCTTGAGAACTCATTTTTGTCGAAGAGGGGCTTCGGGAATGATTTGTTTTTACCAATTTATGGATACGACGAATTTCGGGGTTGGTAGCTGAAGAAACTGGCTAATTTAACAAAATTTCAGCAATCGAGCAAAAACTTTTGAGGTTGTGGCAAGTAGGGGTCAAAGAACTGAAGCACAAAGAACAGGGGGTTTCAAGAATTGCAGAGGCGCGAACTGGGACTCTTGATGGCCGCACATCTAATTACAGCCGTTTTAGGTCACCCCAGGGTTAGAGCTCAAAACACCAGTCATGTTGGAGGAAAGCGCATGGTTATAGCTATTTCGTCTGCACAAGAGGTTCCGATCGTATCTTCGCCAGATTCTTATACTAAAGAAAACTAGTACATGGGCTTGACCATCAGACGGCAAGATGTCTTCAAACTTGAGGAGGCGGAACCCTTCTTGTACAGCAGGTTGCAAGTGTGGGTGCCAATTTTCACTTGTAGTTGCAGATGACACAATTCATGTTGTGTTGTTGTTGCACTTCTGTTATCAAGGTGACTATTTCAGGGCACGTCATGATGACATTTACCTGTGCAGGGGCGCTCCTTGATTGAATAATGCACCGTACAAAAGCACCTGATATATGCCAGACTACTGGGATGCCTATGGTCTGAGTGGTTGTGACACCGTAGCACCATTATCGTGCATAAACAAGGGCTGGAGCCCTGAAAGTATTACGAGGTAACCAGTGTTGAGTAAACTGCCTGGGTGTTACTTCTTCATCTCTAGGTGAGTCCTGAGGCAGTCAAACATCCTCATTTGCATGCTATGGGCCAATCTGGATGTCAGTCGCTGTTTTCGGAGGCAAGACAGAAAGTATGGACATCTAAAGTCGCTTGAAGTACGGCTTCTGCACCTAAACAATGTTCTCTGCCACCCACCAATGAAGCAGGAGACGATATCACAGGGGCTTATTTAAGGAGTTCGTTACCCCCCCATACAGAAAAGGTTTTAACACCTTTGGTGGTAGTATGGACCATCTATCAATGCAGGTAGGTAGTACTATCAATTTGTGGTAGCACTTTGTCAACAGGGGCCAATTTAAAGTTTACACAGGGGCATTGATTTTTTTAAATGCTCCAAATCATGTTGAAAGTATGCCCATATTGTCCATCTCGTCATAAGGATTCCAAAAATGTATAGTTTGTACCACACTTACGACCATTGGTTTGGAGTTATAGGGTAAAAAGGACAAAATGGTAAAAAAGTCAACCTCAATGGTTACAGGGGTCAACATTAAAAGTTAATTTATTTCTCTTATAAGACTTGAAAATTATGTTAAATGCTAATAATGGAGATAAGGGGTCAAAGAAGGTCAACACAATGGATTATGTTGCCCTATGACCTATTTTGTTCCATAACATGGTAACTATGCATTGCAGATGGGTACAAAACTATTCTTCATTTGACACATTAAGATAGATGAACAACTTCTTCCAATTTACAAAATTGGAGCAGCAACTTCTGTTGCCCTGTACAAATAGAAATTGACCGTTTCACCGTTTAGCTATTTTTACACTATAAACTCCCAAAGCAATGGTCTAGATGGTACAAATATACATTTTTGGAAACCTTATGACTAGACGGAACAATATGGCATACATTTTAACATGATTGGAGCATTCTAAAAATTTGACCCCTGTGGTTTAAAATAAATGGCCTTATTGAAAAAAGTGATCCCACTTATTTGATGAGTACTACCTACCTAGCATTGGTGTAGGGGTCCATCTTAACTTACCAAAGGTGTCAAAACTGTTTTATGTGAGGGGTAAATGATGATGTTGGACCTAGGTCCCAGCTCCTTCTCTATAATGAAGCCTTCAAGGAAAGTGTAGCCCGTGCACATTTCAGGTAGCTATCTGCGAGGGATGCTCTGAAATTGATCCACCTGAACTGGATCCAACTTAGCATGGCTGGAAACGAGAATGGGGTCCAGTCTCGTGTGCCAGTCACAGTGCCCAAATGATGTGCCCTTAGCTCTAAGGAATTATTGAAGTCGAGTAAGTGCTCATGTGGAGGCGAGGAACCATGTGGACCACGAAGGTGTGGATGTGTCTCTGCAAATTTGCTTGGTCCATATTTTGTTCATGCCTTGGAGAAGCGGAATGTCGAAAGAGGAAACAAAACAAGGAAACCAAGCGCATAGAAGAAAATGGAACCAGAGCTCATGATTGCAGTAGTAGGCCTATAAGATGATGCCATTCAAAGACCAACAACAACATCCTTTAAAGTACCTTTATATATATTAAATAGACAATTGCACATTAATCAATTTGTTATGATATAAATCAAACTGGAAAGGGTGATCACTTTATTTCCAGAACGGAAGTAACGTAAAGAATGGGATTGCGGGGAGCCCATGCTGGCATCACATGACATTATGAGTGAAATGTCCCAAAATGGTTGCATTGTGGGATGAATCAATACACTCTGAGATAGCAGTGGTTTGTAAGGCCACTTATGACTGGTTGGAGTGAGAGAATTTGGGCTGTTCAAGTTAACACAGTGCAAGGTTAAAGGGAGCCAAACACATGTTGCTTATTGCCATCATTAAGTTGCATTCATATGACACTGCTAAGGATTAAATACCACATAGGGTCAGAGCATGGCCATACAAGGACACATACTATGCATATAAAGTGTTGTGCTCTGGTTTGCAAAGCAAACATATTTTTAGTTCAAGTATACTTTGGTAAAAAGGTGAGAAGTAGAATGAAGTGCAATGGAAAAATCCTTCTTTTGGATATGAGAAAAGAACTTTCCCATAAATAAAAAAAGCAAACAAATGAAAACTGGTAATAAGATAATAGCCTGAAATGGAAATCATGTAGGCCTAATGCAGGTTATATTTAGGTCAAATGAAGAAAAATAACATTTTAAGAAAACTTTTAAACTTTGTTTAACTTTTCGCACGGTCGGAGACCGTGCTTTCTATGTTTAACCGAAGTAGTAATATTCTTCCATCGGATTGCACGGACAAGCGGAAAATACATGGGTTGCCTTTCTAGAAGTTAGATCTTAGGAACTGTGTGATGTGTTTTAGACGAAATGGATTTGTATTATAGATCCGTAGAGGTAAAAAAATCAGCGAAATGTGACATTGTAGTTATGTTCTTCACGAATTCAAAGAGTTAAAGACTTGCGTTTTTTACAAAATCATTGAACTCTACATAGTTTTGCATGCGAAAAAACACTGTACAATACGTATGTTTCTTTTCACCTTCGGACGTACGGCGCGGTAAGCCACTTGACTAGTTATGAAGGCGTGATAACAACTTAGGCTAAGGCCTAGATTAATCAGTGACCTTTCGTTGTAGACATGGGTTTGACCTTGCTGATATTCGCTGGTGCCCTCTAACTCTTTGCACGTATATAACCAATCGAGTTCAACTATCTGCAAACGCGCTATGATCGACATGGTACCAGTCTAAGTCCGAATGTGGTACTGGTATACACTAATGACTACAGCAAACATAGGCCCAAACACTTCACGATTAACTGTGGTTACGCAAATTCAATTTCTTTGTGTCAATATGTGGACATAAAAGTCCTTATAAATACAAACACCCCTGAAGTCAAGTGATGCCACACACAAAAACAAAGTAAATAGAGCTATGTGTATAAATGATCGTGATGACCACAAGTCCTGACATGAAAACATAAGATGCTTAAACATGAGAGAGGTATGTTATCTTACTGTCTGTCATTAGCCGGGGCGGAATATGTATCGTGTGTATTGAGGCAGAGCTTCATTTGGCACTTTTACTGAAAAAAATAAAAAAAATAAAGACACCAACGGGAAAACACTAGCAGAAATAAGAAAAATCAATCTTATGTTTATTTTTTAAGCATTTTATTTCAGGTTCTGCAAAATTGTTACTCCTATGTTTTGCAATTAAGGGTGACATGCAACGTTGAAATGCGGTTTGTATAAAAGAAAATTGCGCAATAGTATAATGTTAGTTACTAACACACTCCACACCCTGACCACACACACCCTCACCACACACACCCCCACACACACACACACTGTAATATCACGTGCAAGTTACAGCAAATACTTAAAAAATGAAAAGGACAAATTACAGGATCGTATTTCTTCCCATCGGCGCTCGAAAATTCCGGTGGGCGCGGACACTCTAAACCATGACGTATCGGTAGGCATACCGCCTATCCTCTGCCAATATCAACACCGGATATCAGCTCATGTATGTGTAAAAGGGGTTCATTTGGCCATAATTAGCTTAAAAAATCATAGATTAAAATACAATATAGATAAAAACAACAGCAGTGTGGTCAAAAGTAAAATCACTCAAAGTGTAATTTTAGGCATTAGGCCATGTTTTGATTTTGCAACATGACTGCGAAACCAGACCCCTACTCTCTTAAGCAGCACAGTGGCCACATTTTCACAAAATATGAAATTTATTTCAATTCAATCTTTTAGATTGAGTTTCAATCTTTGTTTTAAGAGGAGTACGCGGGGGAAAATCCACAAGAGGCCGAAAGTCCACTTATGCTTGATTTGTGATGAAGAGGTCCAAATGAAGAGGAAATTTTGACAAGAAAGCCCAGTTTTAGCCGGTGATGAGATGATTCAAAAAGGGACGGGGGGTTGATGAACTTATACCAAAAAGGTCCACTTTTCGAGGTCCAGCACCCCCTCCCAAAAAAGTAATTCTTGCGTTTTTTTAAAAAGGCCAACCATGCCTCCGCAAGAGTAGGCCTAATTTAAATTAGACCTATAATTTATTATCTCATTACAATTATGTTTGAATCATTGACAGCCCAGGGCACGTAGCCAGTTACCTCTGTAGGCAGCATTGTGGTCGGCAGGGGCAAAAACGCGGTCAGGGAAAAGTCAGCCCGACCAATGTAAAAAAATAATCGCCCCGATGGCGGGTGTGTTCCAAACGGCTGCTTTTGCCTCAAAGTTTCCCAATTTTTGCCGCAATTTCTTCCAAGTGGGGTGACTCTGCCCACCCGCATTCCCCCATGATTGACTAAGTCACCTTAGTGGCCACTTCTCCGCCAATCTACGCAAACGGATTGGGTCTTTGGGGAGGGAGTTCTTTGTGGCCCATGTGGCAGTAAAATTCCTTCCTGGCTCATTTATAGCTAATGTTGGGGGAAATCTTGATCGCTCCTGACTTAACACGTTTAGGCAGCTTGAGGCCATAGTGAAGTGGTGAATTTGTGACAGCGAAAAAGCAAATAGGCCTAAAGGAGATGGCTTGGAGAAAATATTGTATGTCGCTGAAGTTTTGCATTGATATGAAATAGTTGATTCAAACCGTTATAGACCCGACTCCCTAAATCAGATAGCGGTTTCAATTTTGCAGTAATGTCACCTGGCTTCATAGCTCTTGTTGAGTTAGGGGGCATAAATCTTGACAGCTCTTGATTTAACACATGTGAGGAATATAAAGACAAAAATAAAGGGAGGAAGGCTGGGAGAAAATATTGTAATGACTCTGAAATATTGCGTTAAGGGATTAGCAGCGATTTGCGCATCCGAAGCATCAAAAAAATCATCAAAATTCATATTTTTTATATTTTGTTACTGGCTGGATATGCGAACATAACCTGAAGTGGTTGGCTTGAAATCCGTGTATTAAAGGCAATGCAGTACTAGAGTACTTTTTATCTGATTTGTAATTTCTATACGTGGTATCAAAATTCCGAATTGAGATCAAAGAAGCCTTCCCGGTGAATATCACAGATTCAGGCGTGAATAATTGTGCGCCATGATAATACAGTTGAAATCAACACAAACATTATTGATCTTTGTTCATACTGTACTGGTGAAACACAGTCAGGTTGAGTGCAGATTTTGAGACGCCGTCGCCGTTTGTCTTTTTGCGGGAGTCGGTATGACAAATTTCATCAAACACTGCGTTTTTTTCACTATTTGGTCCATCAGATTAGCGGTTGCCCACGCTCGCGCGGGCAACCGCTTAGTGATGTATTAGGCCCATTCACCAAGTAAAACGATCGAAAAATGGTGGTTTGTGCCACTTGTGTACGGTAATATTTATAGCATATGCGAAATGGAGACCAAAAGTTCAAATTTAAAGGGAGCACTTTGTTGATCCGGCAACCTCATCCCCCGAATTGCCATCATTAGTTTCATCATCAATCTTGGTTCCCTAACGTTAGCCTATGGAATTTGGTGAAGAATTTCAACATTTTTAAAAAAGTAAAAAACATTTTATACAGTTGTATTTAAAACTTTAATTAAAACATCCTATTCGGCAGTTATAGAGTGTTTTTCTTGTAATATGCTTTAAAAGGGTAATTGTGTGATTTGGATCGGAGAAAGAAATGAAGTGATTTTTTCCCCATTGTGAATTTGTCGCTCTCAATGGTGCCAAATTCTTGCAACATTGTTGATGTTTTGGTAGCAATTTTGTGCCTATGCAATAGATTTTGATGTTATTTAAATTAGTATGTGATAAAGGTTTTTAATATGACAGGTTCCAATTTCATTGACAGCGTATAACCTGCCAAAACATTGATTCCTTAACGATTGACCGTGCAATCCTTTTTAAAGGATTTTTTTATTTGCTGGGGAAAGAACATATAGACACATTATACACAGTGATTTTTAGGGGCCATACACGGTTTTTTTTCCATCAGAGGGGAAACAAACTTTATTTTTCATTCTTTACATATAAAACATACAAAATAGTAAGCACATAAAATATCATATTTCAACGGTATCATGACTATACAAATATTTACTCTACCAAAGTCCATAAATATTTCCCCATCGTTTAAAAATTTGCCCATTTTATTATTAACATAGAGATGTATTTTTTTCTAATTCATAATAATTTTTATTTCAATTTTGAGTGCGTAAGCGAAGGGTGCTTTTCTAGCATTTTCATTTATTATATTATGAAATCTACTCAATAGAAAATCAAAATTCATTGGCAATTGCCTGATCATTCATTAACTCCAAAAGTAAATCAAGTTGTCCATGTCATATTAACATGTATTTTTCTCTAATCCATTTTTTTACCCCTTCCAAAATTAATGAGTTATTGGCAGTCTGCATAAAAAACATATGCAAGAGTTTCCCTGAATCTAGGCAAAATGTGCACAGATTGTTATCTCTCTTGCGAATTTTAAATAGAAAAGAATTTGTGCCTAGAATTCTATGGGTTAATCGGAATTGGAACCATATAGCTTCGTATTAATTGCTACATATAAAAGGTGTTACAAAGATATTGTTCCATCTTGATGGTCGTATAGAATATTAACACTTAAGTGACCAAGGGGTTTCACTCCCGGTGGTGCCAAGGGGGGGGGGGGGGGGGTTCCATGGGACACCCCCTAAGGCAACCAACTTTCCCGGGGGAATTTTGCACGAAATTTTAACCACATGTGAGGGTCAAAGGACCAACCCCAAATAAGCAACAAAAATGAAATTTGTTATTTTGGCTGCAATTAGGGGCCAAAACATTGTTTTCAAAAACACGCAAAATTGGGAAAAAAAAGAAACAAAAGACGGGAAAATTCAAATGAGGACTTGCGCTTACACCAAACACTTTTGAAAATTATTTTATTTTTTGTTGATATATATTCTAGAAGACCAAATTACCATATTATTTAACACAAAATAGAAGTTTTTAGGGAATCATGTATTTTTTACGGTTGTTGCAAAATACACGTCTTTCTCAAGAGTAGAGTTTGTACAGTAACGGTTTGGTTGGCAACAACCATGATGAAATTGGTTTGTTTTTTCAGCACCATAAAGGGTTTAATTTTTTGAATGTAAAATAAGTTTAATTACATGTCGGGGTGAACTTACTATCAGCAAAAAAAATTTGCTGTGGTTCTGGTTTTCTTATTCTTATTTTAAAAATATTCTGAAATGACTTCCGTTAAGTGCCCCAAGGGGGGGGGGGTTCCATGGGACTCCCCACTACTTAAACTCATTAAAGGCTGGCGCTTTTAATTATTTGGTATGAAAAGAAGCGCATTTAAAAGTCAGACAATACAAAAAAATGTTGGCGCAAAAATCCCACGCGTAAAAGCGACCGCGCGAAAACAAATTTTGGGGGTCCCTAGGAACCCCCCACCACCCTGGTCACTTACGGTAAAGTTTATTCATTGTTAAACAAATTTACGAATACCGTTTTCTTTGAGATCAAGATATCGTATATTCTCCTTGAACCCTTGTTCTTTCAGTAGGACTCAGATGGAATGGTATTGGGGATAACAATGTTATCTCCAGGATTATTAAGTAAATCGAAAATGATTTTCTGAGTGCGATATACCCTCCACATATTCAACAAAGTGGGTAGTACATTATATCTGATTCTAGAAAACTCTCCAAGTTGAAAGAAATTGACCTTTTCATCCATAAGTCATAACCAAGTCTCAACACCATTGCGGCCCAATGTTATATACAGACTTTGTTGCAACCATGAATTCTCCTTGTACCAAAGTGATGGTCTTCATAATGTCTGAGTAGTTTTGTAGGGATGTGACCATTGGTAAATTCCGTACCAGGCCAAAATACGTCTGCCAAAAATTATTTCGTTTAAATTTTTGGTTCATAAATTCCGAATTCTGACAATCCTCCTTCAAGATTAAGGAGACTATCAATGTTGGTGGTTTGCAAAATAAATATAACCCTTCGAGATCCTGCTCATTAATTTAAAATCCATTTAATTTTCAAATCATGCCATAAACTGCCATCAACCATTCTCACGCCCACCCTGGTTATAGTTTTGGATCATTGATTCCTTGTAACCTTGTCGATGCCTTTCCATATATTGACTATTTGATTTATTCTTTCATAATTCGTTAGATGGGGTCGGAGATTTAAATAAGAAATGTAGTTTTGACAATATTAGAGATTTTTACAACTGTTAAGTGTTACCAAGAACTGTAGTTACGTCTAGACCAGTGGTGGTAAGATATGATTGATTGCATTACCTTTAACAAATTAATGGGTATCATTCTATATAGTGAAGCTGTGAAGTCGATACCAAGAGCTTTTCATAATCATTATAATGAACCTTTCACATTCAATCTTCACCCGATTTCTGTTGATTTTTCAGCTTTGAACCAACCCACACTGCATTGGTTTTATCATATTTACCCAATATTTAACATGTTATTATTAATTACACACCACCACCACACAACAAACACACACATACATAGGCCTACATACATACTCCATACACAGTTGCATACATACAGTACATACATATACACACATATCAACAACATACACACACCATTTTTATAATGTAATAGCCTGAGGCCTATACAAACTCATGCTGACTTTTTTGTTCAACCTGTTCTTTCGGCTTAGAAAACTCATTGTAAATATCTTTGACTGATCTATCGCTTATAATAATCTCATAATGATAGCTCATATTTCATATGACGTCATATTTTGTTTTGATCGATATCTCTGATCACTTGGGCAATACATGTAACTGTTCATGCACCAAAACTTCACATTCCGCCCAACCGGGCGGCTGCGGTCGGGCCGTGTGAACATCCGGTTACCAGAAATTTCACACGAGGTATCACGTCACCTCACGTCCATTTTGTTTAAACAACTGAACAGCACATCGATATGGAAGACAACCAAAACACGTTGTGATGACCAGTGGCGATTGCTTTTGAGGCAGCTCATGACGATTTTATGGTGTAGAATATGTTTACCTCTACTTGATGGAAACCATTCGCTTTTTCTGACTGGACGTAATTTACACAGTTCCGATATAATGGCGATTCAATGCAAGTCTAGGTACTTTTTCGGTCATCGTCTTCGACACAGAAATCGGCATTATCGCGTCACTTTCAACCCTCCGATTTGGATAGGAAAACCTTCGGATCGACCATTTGGCAAGTCTCCCTGTGTAGAATAATGTTTACACTACTTGAGGCCCCCTAAAAAAATCTTTTTGATTCACGGCCCCCGCCCGCGTGGAATTAGGTGCCGCATCAATATTTTTTTATTTTTTTTACTATGTTCCTCAAGAGTGAATTTCTTATCCTTATCATTTTGACCAAGAAACATTTCCTTAGCAATCAATCAAACTCTGTGACAAATTTGATCAATTATCATTTGAACAGTGGAAAATGATAGTTTCTAAGGTCACTTTTCCCCCCGAATTTTTACTTTTCTCCCGACTTTTTTGAACCAAGTGCATTTTTGTTTAATGGTCACAAGGGCATTATATACCACAACAAAGTATCCATGGTGTCAGAAGTATCCCGGGAAATACCCACATTCTTATTGAAAGGATTTTTGTAGTCTTGTGTTGCATGTGAGTCGATTCTTGGAGATTTGGCCTCGAAATCATACTCCAGAGCATATATTTTCAAGTCGTCTCATAGGGGCGCTATTCATTATATGTGTGCGCTCTTATTCCGTTAATGTGTATATTGAAGTATACAAAAGAACGACTTTCTCCCGGCTCGATTGCGTGGGTGTGTCTGTGGCGCTCGTCTTGTTATCGAAGGTCGTGGGTTCGATCCCACTCAGGACAAAATTTTATTTATGATTTTATTTGGATTTTACGAATTGGAATTGGAATCATAAAACATCAAGTTTGTGGAAAAATAAGAAGTAGAAAAAATAATTGAAAGCTGCTTCATGAGATATAAACTGGTATGGTCCTGGCGCAGGTATTTCGGGCCAGAATCTCCGACGTGCATGTGAGTCAGTCTTGTTGGATTGCCAGCCGGTTTAACAATCCTTGGAATGCGGAAATACTCAAAATTACGTGTTTCTACCCTTTCCCGATACCGTAGCGGATCCAAATTAAAACCTGGTCACATGATTTTTTCAAAAAGTTTTGCCAAATTGAATAAATTATCATATTTTACTAATTTAGCGATTTTCAGAGGATTTTTCACATGTTGAAATTATGAAAATTTCCTGCAAGGCATGTGTACAAGTTTTCTGGAGTTCCATTAAGGCATATAATGATGTAACCTGGTGGTGGAAGGAAACAGGCTGCAGAGTTCTTGACATGATTATTAGATTTTGGGAGTATTTCGGGCAAACCTTGACGTATGGAAATGAGCGAATTAATATGCACAAATAATATCAGCGTCGTATTCGTAATTGCTATATTTTGAACGGTACATAGGATACTCAAAAATTCCTGTGCTGCATGAAAGCCGATCATGGGGCACATCTTTTTTTGCAATCAAAAGTATGTGATGCGGTTTAGGTATGCAAATGGGGGGGGGGGGGGACTAATTAATATGCGTTAATTGCTGTATCTCTTGAAACGGTATGCCGTGAATCGGCAAATTCCTTCGCTACATGAGACTTACTATGCAATAGGGGAGGGGTTGGGGTGTTGGGGAGGGGTTGGGGTGGTTGGGGAGGGGATGGAGTGTTGAGGAGTGTTGGGGAAGGGGTTGGGTATGAGGGGTGTGGGAAGTGGGTGGGGTGTTCAGAGGGGTGTTAGGGAAGGGGGTGGGGTTTGGGGAGGGGGTGGGTTTGTTGAAGGGGATGGCGGGGGGGGAGTTGAAGGGTGTGGGGAGGTGTGGTGGGTTGAGGGGGGGTGTGAGGGAGGGGAGTGGGGGTGGTTGTTTTGTTTTGTTTAGGGGTTTATTTTTTTGTGGGTTATTGGGGTGGGGGTGGGGGTTGTTGAGGGAGGTAATGAGGGGTGGGGTGTTGAATGGGTGGGGGATGGGGAGGAGAGTGTTGGGGGTGTTTCGGAGGGGGGTGGGTGTTGTGGAGGTTGGGGAGGGGGGTGGGGGTGGGTGGGTGGGTGTTGTAGTTGCTTTTATCGCATGTAGTGATCGCGACATTTGGAGGGGACATTTTACGCATCTCATACCAATAGAATTCGCATTATTTCCCTCAGCAATAGGTCCAAATAAATATCAGGGACATGGCATGCTATCTACACTGCAAGGTTTAAATTTCCCGCACTATAATAAACCCTGATTTCGTGATTATGTGTTCACGATTGGATAGGCAATCCGGTCAACAAAAAAAGGTCCCTACATCAATCAAATTTCGAAAGAAAAAGTCTCCAGACGTGAATCAAAAATATTTTTTATGGGGCTCTTTCGTTTAAGTGTTAATGATAATACTAACAAACTTTCAATGAAGTATCGCCAAAGTTGAACACTACTTTGAATTTCGAAATAGCTACCGGTTTGGCGTAACGGATTCTTGTCGTCTGCTGAATTTTCACGCGAGGAATGTGGTAAGGACGCCACACTCGGCGCGGCCCCTGATTGCGCTAACATATGGTTTCCAGAACAAGGTTTATGCCATTTTTCAACATGCAACTAATTAAAAACGAAAGATCATGGGACAAATAATAAAGAGTTAGCAGTCTCCTCTCACCCTTGCATGCAGTTTGAAATTGTGAGTGTCCTTTTATATAGAATTTCAGTAGACATTAATTTGAACCATTGTTACAACATGCTAATATTCGCTTCACACGTGTAGGCGGGTGCCACCCTCAAGCTAATACGTAACAAGATTCTAATCACTTTTTTCTCTAGTATAATTATCGTATGCCATGTTGTAGTCTGTTGGAAAGAAACCAGCTGCTTGGCCAGCTTAAGTTGGCGAAATAGGATATTAAGGTTTTGGCATTTTTATAATGCACACATAATCCCAATACGGAGGCACGTGGATTTCAATTTGAGGCAAAACTTGGCTATCTTGATTTTTAATTAGTATTCTGGCATGCCCCCCTGCATATATTTTATTTTTTTCCAAAGCTGTCTATTTTACGATGGCAGGTTTTTGAATTGCTGGGCGCAGCAATAGTGCAAGGTTGGATCAAAAAATTCCACCCTTTACCGTAATTTCGTAATGCAGCCCTCAATGGTTTTTTTTTCTTTGACATTTCGTCTACATTTCTGGAAGATATATCACGTTGAAAAGGTATTTGGTAATTAAGGTTTCGGCGTGTTTGAGCGGTGAAGCGCCGCCGTACCAGCATCTGA